>JAIUCT010000022.1:6441030-6507130 GCA_021307375.1 Tetraneura akinire | reverse complement strand
TAATAATAATAATAATAATAATAATAATAATAATAATAATAATAATATATGTGAATATAATATATGTATTATATTTTACTCGTATACTGTGCGCGTACATTACGTCACAATCGAATTACCACGTCGTGGTTACAAAATCGCATTTGCGTATGCCTACGACCAAACCGACGAGGAATCCGAAGAGTAAACGTGATGGTGACCGGATAACATAATAATAACATAACATAACATTACTTTAACCGTACGCCCGAGGGATAGTTTATCATTATATTCATTTAATATGATGGTACTTTGGTACCTAATAACTCGAGGAACGACGCGTGATTTTTTTTCTTCTTTATTTTTGGTTCGCGTGCGTTTGTTATTATTTACATCATAATATTATGGTGAAAATCATCGGATATACTTATTATAATATTATGGTTATCACCTACGGGGAAATTCATCGAACACGCTATACATTTTACGATTTATAAATGCGTTTAATGTTCGTTTTAAGAACGTTTTACGAATTTACGATATTGTAATATCTATATAACATATTAATATCGTATTACATTTTGAAGTTTAACGGTTTTGAATTTTTATACACACCAATAATAATGATTTGAAAATAATTTTAATCGACGTCGTCTCTTTTAAGACTTTAAGACTAGTTTACCTATAGCATTACCTACCTACGCATATTTTGTAATGTTTGTAAAATAACATACATTCTTCGCTCGGAATGTGTAAAATCAAGAAATTTTAATCGTACGAAATCCGACGATCGATTTCCGTTCTCACTAGTGTCTCGTTACAATATGCAATAATACATAATAATATATATTACGATCTATAAATACTCGTAATAATAATATACAGGTACGATTTTATTGTAATATAATACACGGTTAGATTATAAGATGTGAATAATTATTAATCGATCAATATTGTACTTCGAGAAACGATATTATTATAATAAAATTTTGTTACTTGACGTATTGACCATTTTTTGTTACTTGAGTGAAAATTCGCGTACTACTATAATAAACGCCAATGAGAGAAAACTAAGTTTTCTCCTATTAAATATAGAGATATTCTCTATTTAGGGATATATAATCTATATAGCTAGGGATTATGAGAGCTAGATGATCTTTATGATAATATATTATGATGGGGGCAGAGGCAGATTTAGTTTTTTGCGGCTATATAGGCATTTAAGGATTGCCGCCCTTCATCAAGAAAATTAGTAGGAATGTATTATTATATTCGTAATTTTATTACGAATGCAATTTAGTTTTAAATGCTCACAATATTGCACTTTAGTATTTTGACAACACTCGGAATAATAATTGGAACCGACTCGGATCGGACGTTACGTTTGTAAATAGACCTTTAAGCAGTGCTTGATTTGGGGGGTCACGGGGGGACGGAGTATCTCTTCTATTTTTTTGAGCGTACCCCTACTAATTATTAAATCCCCTATGATATTACATGTACTTAAGCATATTATAGGGGGGACGCTAATTTTTTTGGAATTCTGATAGTCCTCCTTCTTCTTTTTCTTCAAATCAAACACTGCCTTATAGTAATCAATAATATATTAATTATTATGCATAAATATTATTTTTCATCATACTATTACAAGAAAAAAATTACTTATGCCTAGATGTAGATTGAGATATTATGAGTATATAGCATACAAGTTACACATCCGACTGCTACACACGCGTACCTATATAATTATAATGATGATATCCATTATTCGTTATAAAAAACTTGTAAACATTTTTTTTTCCAAATATTATTTAAATTTTAAATATTGTCAGACCTATTGTTTTGTATTGTTCATAATTTAATATAATACTAATATTAATAAACAATGTATCAACTATAATGGAAATTATTCTCCATTCGTGATGATGATATCACGTTTATTACTCTAATATTGTAAATCGTTATTTAAATCACTAAAAAAAAAAAAAAAAAATGTTGAACCCATATCGTTGTAATAGTACTTAATTTGTACATTTAGATATTTATTAAGTATGACTAGTCGGTAATTTATATATTCTTCTGATTTACATTTTAAGATGATTGGTCAACTAACATTATAGTCATTTTAATTATTCAATTAATGCCTAGAATGTCAGATATAAAATAAATTTATTGGATATTTTACATAATATTACACGCACAATACTATTTAGATAGTTAATAACTACTATAATTATTATATAGGTACCTATTTATAACATAAAAATAACAATAAAGTAGGTACTTATTATAATAATTACCGATATGATATTACATTAATGAATTAATGCAATTTGTATAAAAAAAAAATACAAGTATTATTTTTTTCCAAATTGATTTATTATATTTATATTACATAAATTATTAATGTATATTCTGAAATAACTTATTTAATTTATAACAAATTCAAAATAACTATGAATATACTTTATAGGTAATTAATTAAACGTATATAACGTATAAAAATATCAATATGTTTTACATTATTAATTATTAACATATTTACAAGTAATAATTCGTAATAATTATTATAATATAAATTAATTAATTTCTTGGAAAACGATTGCAATATTGATCGTTACAAAGACACTTATTTAATTGTATGTAAATCATTTCATCTTCGCGTTTCTTTGATTTGCAAGAAAAAAATAAAAATGGATATACTACTAACACTAATGCGACAAACATGAGTGGCGAATAATCGATCCATGAATTAATTTTTGCATTATTATTATCTCCATAATCGTCCATATTGTAATAAGAATAACTATAAAATAATAATAAAAAAAAAAAAAATGACATTTCATATTATTAATTTTTAAAAATTTTTATAAACCTTAAAATGTCAATTATACATTAATGAATAACTAAATGGAGGTATATAATAATTTTTAATTAAAAATAACAAAAATATCTATGCTTATATATAATATTATATGCTCATTTTAGATTTTGCAGTATGAAATGTTTTTTTTTTTTTTTTAATTGAATTAAACTGAGAATTGATAAGAAAATATAAATTATTTGTATGCATAAATAATGAACAAAAATCATATTTCAAAAATATATTTACAAAATATTATAAGTAAACATAATATTGATAAATGTATAGTATTGCATGATGAAAATGGACAGTATTGTTTTTTGATAAAAAAAAAAAAAATGGAAATCACTCGGATGTCTTTGATTATATCCGGTAATTTAGATATATTATGAAATTTTGCGACAGACATCTTTTTAAATTAATCATATCGATATAATATTTTAACGTTGTAACGTACCTAAAAATATTTTATTAAATTAATTAACGTTGAATATTATTATAATATAATATGTGAGTGAGAAAATAATTTTTTTTATATTACAGTATAACTTAAATCATAGGCTAATCTACTCGTATTCAGGCCCGGATTATGATCATTTTGGGCCCCGGGGCCAAATTTTCAACAATAGACATAACACAGGGACTTAAATATTTAAAATTTTGTTTATTGATTTAATATAAGTAACATTATATAAATAATATAATAATTAATTACAAATTACTATTTATCTTATTTATTAGTAACCTTATACCTTTATACGTTATATAAATTAAAAGTATTTTTTTCTTGCTTTTAATTTAGCAAACTCTTTGACTGTGTGATCAAGATTTATTGTCTCTAAAATATCATTTTCAGATGACAATATTATTAAAGAATTTAAATGTTCTTGTGTAAGAGTGGTTCTATATTTATTTTTTATGCGTTTCAGTTTTGAAAATGCCTTTTCGGCTGTGCAACTACTACTAGGCAGTGTTAAATATATTTTATTTGCTATATTAAAATTTGGAAATACTGCAGATAATGATTTATCATTAAACCATTTCCACAAATCAAGTATACTTGTATTAGATTCTTTATAAATTATCCATTAATGATTTGCTTAAGATCCAGTATTCTCGAAACTGTATCAATTTTTGTAATGAACTATCAACATCACTTTTTACGTAGGTACCTATTAATAAAATTAAAAATACTCTGTTTTACTTTTTCTTCCTCTACATTCAAATCATTTTTTTTCTCAACCGAAGCACATAATTTTGAAATAAAGAAAAAATGACTAGAAACAAATTCGTAAGCTTGAATCGTTTTTCCAACTCTGTACTAAATTTATCGATGATCACATCACATTATGTGTGGTCACTCGAAAATTGTCACTGCCATTCAAAGAAGTGTGATTTATGCTATCAGGTATTTTTATTTTTTTAATTCTTTTATCTTCATCATGATATTTATTATTTATAATTGAACTAAGGTCAACTATTTTTTTTCATACAACATATTATTATCCCTTAAACTAACAATAAAATACTTTAAATATTTTAATATTTAATTATTTAAATTTAATTTTTAATTATTTAATATTTCAACCTTTTATCATTATAATTATGATTAAATTGATAAAAATGAAAATAACAACACAGACTACAATATGAACATATAGTATGTGATAACAATTTAATATAAATTATAATTTAACCCCATAAAACATTTGTGAATCTGTGATACAACCAATAACCCATAGGCGTAGCCAGGGGGGCCGCAGGGTATGCCACTGCATACCCTAAACGCTCAAGAAAAATACAAAATATCGCTAAAACCTTGACTTACTTATATAATTAATAAAAAAAAATATATATAAATGTCAAATAAGTTAATAACAAGTATAATACGCCAATACTACGTTGGAAGGAAATTTACCGATTTTCCGTATATCGCAAATGTTAACGTGTAAGCGCGCTTTATTAATTGTATATTTGTAATTATATTATATAAATTAATATTGAAAATCTGGCTATCTAAAAACGTACGGCGGATTGACGTGCCACGTGTTTTTATATGAACTCCAGAACCCTTATACAGATATATATTTCTGACAACTAATATTTATTATTATTATTTTACATTTACCTACTTTTACATTTATTATGACTTTAAAAATAAAGTTGATTATAAAAGATTAACTTTATAATAATTAATATGTAATGTATAATAAAACTTGGTTGTTACCTAAATTGGATATACATGCTGTTATTTTATTTAATTAATTTAAAATTAGTTTAATATCTATCTAAGACCTAACTTATAACAATGTATTAAATCAGTTAAATAATTAGCTAAATTTAAACTTGTATTCCTTTCTAAAAAAAATAATCTTGCATACCCTAAACAAGAAGTCTGGCTACGCCTATGCAATAACCATTGATAATATTATTATACTTTTATATTTTATGAACATTAAGACCTACATGAATTAAGTAATAATAATAATATAAATAAAAAAAGACACACATCATTGTAAAACCAATACATTCTTCGCTTCGCTCAGAATCTAAAATTTGTTGATCAAAACCAAAATATGTAATAAACTTAAATATTTAAAAATTTTAAATATTGCTGTTTTGACATACTAAAATATTAGTGATATTTACATTTTTTGTGGGCCCTAACTTTTCTTGGGCCCAGGGGCCATGGCCCCTCCTGGCCCCCCCTTAATCCAGGCCTGCTCGTATTAATGTATATTATCATCATTCATCAATTATCATCTCACAACAACTAAGATAAGATCATTATGTCGATTTCAAATTTTAAGTTTGGACTATTACTTACTGTGAACTCTGAAACAAATAATCTTGTTTCCATGTCAAATGTTAGTTGAACAATATAATGCTCGTACAGTTAATAAATTATAATTAATAATATTATTATGTTAGGTACGGGTAAGTGAATAATCTATATTTTGATTTTGTATACAACTGGATAGTAGGTACTTATTTTGTAATAATGATATATCATTGATAAACTTTAAAATTTATTATGATTTTTTTTTGTATTTGAGAAACAAATATTTTGGCATGATAATATTAAAAGCCTATATAAGACATTAAGACCCTATATCCACCTATATATAAACCACTGTCACGAACTTACTAATTTGTAGTAACCGTGTCCGGGATGGAAACAGTGGCGGTCATCGTTTCGTCAATGATGGACGTTACCGTTTCATCAGTGGCGATTGTATAATCGTAAATTTTTGTTGTCATTTCACAGTCGTAATTATGCGGTTGCGGAGGTGTTTGGGATTCGTCGATCTGCGGTTCGACATCGAACGCTTCGTAGTTTTTTGACGTGACGATGTCACTGAACCGAACTCGTGTCCCATGCGTTGTGTCTCCCGAGTCAACGATTGTGGTCATTTCTGACGTATCATCAAAGGACATAATATTATGATCAGTTATCGCCTCAGGTCTGATGGCGAACGTTTCGGCTTTAGTAGCGAACGTTTTGGCTTCAGTAGCGAACATTTCGGCCTCAGTAACGAACGTTTCGGCTTTAGTAGCGAACGTTTCGGCTTCAGTAGCGAACGTTTCGGCTTCAGTAGTGAACGTTTCGGCTTCAGTAGCGTACTTTGAGACCACATCGTCGTCGATAATCACATTTTTGTCCGACCATCGTCTTCGATGACCAGAAGTATCGATCGGATAACCGTATGCCAACGTCATGATGACGGAGAACAAAGCAACAGCCGCGTAACACATAATAACGTCAGTTTGTCAGTCTTAAATATTTATATTTTACACAATTAAGACGAAATAACAAAAACAATACGATCGCGTTAAATAATTTACAATGACAAAATTATTATCATTATAGTTTGTGTGTTCACAACGACTTTCGCCGATAATAAACAACTATAGGCAACTACTATAAATCCGTGTTCTCCAAGGAAACTGCAAGCAACAATAATAATTATAAATTAAATTATTGTTTATTCTAATCTATCGATTTGAATTCCAACAGTCAAATGTAAAATAATAATATTATTACTAAAATAATAAATATTATATTCACTATATTACTTCATTTCAAACCGTTTATAAAAATCATTCATACGACTATTGTCGATTAAAATTTAAATATATATTATGTATTGACAATAAATATAATTAATAATTATTATACGGTATACCAGTATACTATACTAAGTGCCACGAGAGAGTGCGACTGCCACTCGCATCGAAATGAATTAGCTCCGACGTCCGGAGGCTAAATTTCCCCCCACCATGAGGCAGTGATAACACCAGTAACTGCTCTGTATATTACAACATCGTCGTTCGGCAACGGTACGACGGCGATCGACACATACCGACGGTAGGCAACCATGACAGAAATGTGGTGGGAATGCGCGGAAATGAACACATATTGGTCGCCGCCCAGTCGCACTCTCTCGTGGCACTTAGTATAATATACCACAACCGACACTCGTGGTTGACGTTACTTATATTAATATATTTTTCTATTCAATTTACATTTACGGTTTTATAATAGTTTATTAGTTATAAATTTATAAATTTATAAATATTATTACTAAATATAAATTATTGGAGTCGAATATAAAATTTTCAAGTTTAATACAAAATAATAATACAAATTAATTTTTTTCTGATATTTAAATTATAAATTTATAATACATGTTATTAAAGCAATACGTAACAATTTGTCGCCATATACAGGTGCCTACTTTGCCTATTGAGAAATCCTCCTCTGGATGGGGGCGTAAAGTGTGAACTCTTTTATAGGCTGTATATTGTATAAATTTATTAAGCTCTTGTGGATACTTAAACTAGTAGCTACTTAACTTAAAAATAATAAATCCTTCTACATTTTAATTATAGAACCAAAAGAGAAAATAATATTCAACCTGCAGATAATACTCGTATTATGGAAAATAGTATATTAATTTTTATTCTTGGAGTCTCTTTAGTGGTGAGGCAGCGTCTTCCGCCGCCGTTTCATATTTACTAAAGATGTCATTTCAGAGAGGTAGTTTATATTTTTGCCTTCTAAATTTGTAATATGAAATAATCAGTCTGCATCGTTTTAAATAATTTCACATAATAACTGCAGGAATAAGATTCATAAATCTAATAAACCCGTAAATACTTATATCATAAAATGTCTATATTACCTTTACCTATAACGATTCTGTGAAAAATTAAATTTTTAAATTCGTATTTCTTACTGTTTTTAATCATTTAGATTGTACAGGTTACTGTGAATATTGAAGAACTTTTCAATATATTCATTATTTATTTATATTTTACTACGTAGGTACAGGTATACTCGTAGGTATACGCATACCCATTACCAATTACGTAGGTATACCTACATTAAAATATACAAAATTTTAAATTTTAATAGTTTAACCGTCAAATAAATACCAATATAATAGTAGAATAAATAATATACAATAAATACAACAAATATTCTAAATTAAATATTGTTTTTTTTTTAACAATTTAGTTTTCCCTTTGGAAGGAAATCAAAAATCCGCTGCGTATTGTATACTCGAACAGTTCTGATAATTCGCGGGTGCGCGTGAAAAAGGTGTTAAGTCACAAAATATAGAAAAATGAGTTATTTACATCAAAAAATGCAGAAAAAAAACTCCATCTTTTGTGTAAGACATGTTAAGTCAATATATACAATATTGAATGTATAATTTCAAAGTGAGTCTTAGGTTAAGTAACGATTTTTCCATATTTCGTGTATTTTAAGTTATGTCACATCATGGAGTGACTTAACCTATATTGTAACTTATAAATTAGTCGTGTAAAAAAAGTTAAGTCCACTTAACCTGTATTACACCTCACAAAAATATTGTGTTAAGTAAGTTAAGTCCACATAACCTATGAGATAAAAGCTATAAGTCGACCATTGACGTAATGTCAAATAAGTTAAGTCACTGAAACATATGAAAATTGATGTGCATAATAAGTTATGTCCATTTTTTTTTTATAAATGTTAATTTAAAGGTTTAAATGTTTAAATTTTAAATATAAAAATTATACTAGATGATTAAGAACAACTTACAGAATCATGTAGTACCTACTAAAACAATATATATCAAAATGCCGATCTGGCGTTTTTAGTCAAAGTTTGTTTTTGCTCTCCTGAAAAATTGTATAATTGTGACTTAACACCTTTTTCACGCGCACCCGCGAATTTATGTATAGATCTGAGCATATCGTAAATTACTAGTTATAAGTAAGTTTTATATTATTATACGATTATAAGTTTTTCAAATACCTAAATATACCTACTTAAATGTTAAATGTTTCTAAAATGTGCATAATTATATGAAATAACCAAATATTAGGTATTATCAAAGTGTGACAGGGAAGTACCCCCAGGAATTTTGTAATGGGTTCAAAAATCATATTAAATATTATTATTAAATTGAATATAATTACTTATGTAAAAAAAAATATACACTCATAATCTTTAATCTGTATTAAAAATAAATAGGTATTAATATTTATATTAGGTATAAATATAATTTCAATGGTGGGGGGGGGGGAGTCTGGACATGAAATCTCTTCCTCTGAATTGGGATAAGACGCGAGCGTGTTTGGTGAATCACTATCGTGGTTAGTCGGCTATTATATATCGCATACTTAGATAACAAATAACATTATAATATATTATATTAATACATACCCATACCATAACAATTTTACATTACATCTATACAAGAATATTGTATAGAATTTATAATATAAAATAAATCATCGCGAAATGGACGATTACTGTATAATAATTATATAATAGGTATAATATAACTAATTATTATTGTATGTATGATAAATTAATAATTGATATTACTCATAATACCCGTGGAGTTTGTTTTGAGAAAAATATAATTATTATGCGCACGATGTAGGTATAATTCTGAGCACGGTTGCGGACTTGTCATGACGATGAAATATTTAAACTTTAAAGTCAATATTATTATGTATATTATACCTAATATTACAAAATACACATTAGTTTATATCCTATTGATGTATTATTATTATTATACATATAAGTATAATCATATAGGCGGTAATAGAGGGTTTGAGTTTTGAGACGGCTTTGCCTCCTCAAATTCTAAATTAGCCCCTTCAAATATTTATTGTATTATACATAATATATTTATATTTAATATTTTAAATATATTTTATATTACCTATCAATAATTATTAATTTTCGTTTTTACAATATTCTATATCTATATGTATCGTTGTAGGTACTCTATAATAAGTAATAATATTATTAAATTGGATTAGGTATCTGAACATCAAGGCACTCACCTTTGATGTAATGTTTTGGTAAATATTAGCCCTCCCCCCCCAAAAAAAAAAAAAAAGAATTTCAGTGGATATTCGCCTATGAGCGTAATATAAATATTATACACCTACCTATATTGTGTAAAATATTAAAATTAAATTTCTCGAAGACGTAAAAATTCAAATAGTTTATAATTATAATAATGTATTTATAAAATATATATCTAAACTCTAAGTACTAAGTGGTACAACAGAATGTGTCTTTGACCATAGGTCAATTATATGGTATATCTAATGTTTAGAAAATGTTGTTTTTTTATTTGGTTTCTACCATCATTTTTTTAATTATCTACGGATTCTATTATATTGTCAGGCTCTATACGCGATAAATATCATATAACGTCAAAACAAACCCATACAACTTTATATTCGCGTAAGTACGCCAGTTGCAAGTATATAAATTATAGTATTACACGTCATATAATATTTCCTTTTTATTTTCTATTAATAACTAATAGAGAGTAGATAGCGATAGCTGATCTATAAAAATGTGTTTAAAATGTAATATATCCATCAATAAATTATATTATTTGTTTGGTAATTAGGTTAGTCTCATTTAATATTGAATACAGATCATGTTACAGTTGAACAAATTGAATAAGACGAATATGTAATAAAATCCAACTATTAATTAATTATCGTTGAATTATCGCTTTCATTTATTATATTTTAACGTTTACAACGGAATTAACACCCAAAAGCGTATACCTACCTAAGCAATATTTCAATTCTAGCGATTTTAAGTTTTTAACCCCGTGCTGTATGGTTTACGACTACGATAAATTAATAATGGATAACGATTAAAAAATATAAAATTATTGTTATGAATAATAATCTGGGTTCGTTTTTATATCTGTCAAAACGACGTCATAAATCAGACGGATGATTATAATATTATGAAGGCGTTATTTTAACATTCTAAAATTTTTCAACTTGAAATCAATTACCTATACCTAATTATAAACTAATAAAATTATAAAATCGCATATAATTTTAAAACCTTAATAAATTACCTAATAAGTATTTGTCTATATCACAATGCGCTGCTTGTTTATGGCATCGTCGTTATAATAATAAATGTATATAATACATATTATAATATTGTACCTACCCAAAAGATTCGAAATTCGAAAAATACGCAAATTACGGTTTAAGATTTTAATTTTTGAGTTAAACACTCGTGTGTTATAAAGTTTGCGAATGTAATATAAAAAAAATATGGTTCCTCGGTCAACTAATAAAATATTAGCTGCCAGAAGGTGATTAATTTTAATTTAATTATTTTTGTTCCGAGGTTATATATTATAGCATATTATATACTTTGGTGCATGTGTGTGTAGTGTAATTATAAAATGGTTAACTGCAGTTAATTATAACAATGTCCGTGGAAAAACGTGGTCGTAAATTTAATCGGCCGCGTTCGCACGCTGACATAAAACAAACAGACACGCCGTTGTGATGAATATTACCTTAGATTTCGAACACATTATAATGGTAAATTATAAAAACGACTTACGTCAAAACATCGCCTTGACAGTCTGAGTCCTGACTCCTGAGTCTTGGCAGTCTGAGTAAAATATCCGTTGGTTTTTTTTTTTAAATGTCCTGAAAGTAAAATCCTTCGTCCAGGACAATGTTTTTCAAAAATAACAATAAGGTTTATATCGTAAGTAGGTAAATAAAATAATCAAAAAAATTGTATGGTTTTACTTTCGTTTTCAAAACGATGGTTATTAGCGAATTTTGGTCCAAATTTATGAGTTATGCCAATATTTTATAAGTTTATCCCAACACCGTATAATTTCAAAACTTATATATAGGTAACTTATATTATAGTCGTTGATAAATGATACCGCTTGCAAACTAATACTAATATGAAAAACATTTAAATATATTTTTAAATTTGTATTTATTTTCCGTGTTTTTGAAACTTAACAATTTTAACGTCAATTTTAAAAATATGTATGTTCTCAAGTCTCAACATTTAAAACCACTCTACAACATCAATATTTAAATTATTATTTAAAAAGACATAATTCGAATAGAACAAATTTTTCCACAAAAATTTTTCTTTACAATATTAACAAGTAGGTACATCATTATATTATATATTTATAATACGTTCTTAAATTTACTATTTATCAAATTTAAATGCATTTCGACTCGTGAAAATCTATTTTTATTTTAATCATGAAACTCAAACACGATTTTATAATTTTTCCAATCATATCGCGAAAAATGTATAGTAAAGTTACTAATAAAAAGAGCTGATACTCCTGCCGCACAGGATACAGGTGTGCGAATCATAGCGTTTAATTTTACTTAGAATTTGAATGCAATAATAAACTATTGCATTCGAAAAAACGATTCTGAGCGAAGTTCAGTCAGATTATAATTTTCGTTTGAACTAAAAATATCAACTTAAAACAGCTATAAAAAAAAAATTAAGATTAGGGATTTTTCCAATATTTTAGTATGATGTTAAGTAATATGTAAGTATACTTCAGTAAAATTTTCAAACCCTAATACCAAAAATTGCTAATTTTATCAAACATTATATACGTAAAAACGAGAAATTTACGAAATATTCGAAGTCCTTTTTAGAATTTTACCACATATATATAATAGCTATGTGAACACCCTAAAAATTTTCAAGTCTCTAACTAAAAAATTGCCCGAGTTATCGTGAAATATAGAAATTGAATTCGTCAAAATTTCATTTTTCTACCGCTTATAGTCAATTTTGAGAAATTCGAAAAATGACCCAAATAAACAAGCACGTATTCAGGATCAATTTTCGGGGGGAGGGGGTTAAAAATTTTTAATATATGAAGTAAAAATAAATGATTATATTATACGTAGTAAAATATGTAGTTAGTCTGTTATATTATAAATATAAAACTACTTTAAAAATTTGGGGGGGGGGTTGAACCCCTAAAACCCCCCCTGGATACGGGCTTGCAAATAAAGTACCATCTACATCCACTTTTACATCTGAAACTCGCTATTGGTGAAAATCGAAGCGTTATTTCGGGTAGTGAAAGTGTTTTCAGAATATTTATACTTATGGATTCTAAGATTTTCGTTTTCCTAAAAATATCAACTTTAAACAGCTATAAAAAAAAATTGAGACAATGGATTTTTCTAATATTTTAGTATGATGTTAAGTAATATGTAAGTATACTTCAGTAAAATTTTCAGACTAAAATACCCAAAATTGACAATTTTATCACACATTATATACGTAAAAACGTGAATTTTACGAAATATTCAAAGTCCTATATTTTGGAGAAAAATTAATGTAACGGTTCCAAAATTATACCACCAGTGGCGTATTTAGTGGGAGTGCAGGGGGTGCATTGCACCGGGGCCCCTCAATTATGTCATATGCAAAGGGCCCCCAAATAAGAAACCGAAATTCATATTTAAAAAGTATACCAATATAGGTAATAATAATTATACCAAATTAATATAATATTGGTAATAATAATTAATAAATAACTAAAATTATGTTTGACTTGAACTTAAAAATTAAATTGCAACAAAAATATTTTAATAAAATTAATAATTTAATACTAATTAAAAATTATAAATTTGTTGATGTTTTAGTTTTATTACATTATTATTTTATTCAAGATTAGATTTTAATTGAGATTTAGTGGATCTAAAATTTTGAATTAGGGGCCCCCAAATTCTGCTGCACCCCGGCCCCTTAATACCTTAATACGCTACTGTATACCACATATATATAGTAGCTATGTGAACATCCAAAAAAAATTTCAGGTCTCTATCTTAAAAATTGCCTGAGTTATCGTGAAATATAGAAATCGGATTCGTCGAAATTTCATTTTTCGCGAAAAATGCAGTTTTTTCGTCATTTTTTCGCCGTTTTTTCTACCGCATAGCGTCAATTTTGAGAAATTCAAAAAATGACCTAAGTAAAGTACCAAGTACGTCCACTTTCCTACCCGAAACATACCCTATTCATGAAAATCGGAGCATTATTTCGGGTAGGAAAGTGGACGTACTTGGTACTTTACTTAGGTCATTTTTTGAATTTCTCAAAATTGACGCTATACGGTAGAAAAAACAAAAAATAATCACACATCATTGTAAAACCAATACATTCTTCGCTTCGCTCAGAATCTAAAATAGGTACATTTTAGCTCATATTTTGAATCTGATTATCTAAGTCCAATAATTATTAATAATATTACTTGGAATTTACTAATGCCTATTTGAATATATATATAGATTTGTTTTTGGAAAACGCGGTACAATTTACATAATATTAAAAAGAAAATCGTAAAATAAGAATATATAGGTATGTACCTACCGAAAACAAACATTCAAAATATTATATTATAATGCCTTTATGTGTTTTGTCGAATATTCTTGTACAAGTGTAATATGCAAGATGCAACGTAGGTATAAAACTATAAACATTTCTTATTTCATGAAATATACTCGTATTTTTGTCACCCGTGCGCATTTATACACGTTACAGGTAGAGAAAGTTAGGTTATATTTGATATGTTTAGCTTAGGGTAGGTATAATTTTATATTTGTATGACTTTTTCTCTCGAAACAAATCGATAAAAAAAAGAAAATGTTTACCCATCAAAGTAAGGTTCCAAACAAAATACACGTATAGCTGATTTCCCAAAATAAATACTTACGTGATTCAACAAAACAAACATTCTTCACAGTTACGATTTATCAAAACAAGCACTGAAGCACGTATATACTTCTACAAAATATACTCAATACTATTACACATTATATACCTACATAGCCACATAGGTATATGTACCACACAGTAAAACAGTACCTATAGTTTATTTGCCAATAGAAAGAACAGTGACGTGTCTATAATATGATTTCGACATATTATTTCAAAATGAAGAAAATTTTTAAAAAATTTTTAAATACTTTTGCATATTATAATATACCTAATAATATTAATACCAATACGTATTATATATTATTATACTTTTCACGAATTAATATAAGTAAGGTACCTATTATAAAATGATATTCGTTTAAATAATTGTTTAAAATAAATATTCGAAAATATATTTTAAAATATACGTATTTTTGTTCTTGTATTTATATACTCGTATTTGCAAATCACATGTTGCAGGAGACGATTTTATAATAAGCAAATCAGTTATATATTAGAAGTTAGAACAGTAGAACACACGTAACCGGAGCCTGGAACCAAAACTTTTAAATACATAAATGTATCATGTACTGTTTTTTAGGTAATAGTATTAAAACCCTTATTTGTAATGTGAAAAAAAAATTATTAGGTACCTAGTACCTACCTACGTAAAGAGAACAAAATATTATATTCACATTTCACAATTTAAAGTAATTTATTGCATTGCTATATACGGGTCTAATCAAATAAAATATGTCTTAAAACCGCGAAACTAGAAATATTAAAACCAAGAAAAAAAAACATATTAAATTTTAAAAATTTTAAATTTTTTAAATGTATTTCTTCACAAAGCCAAAATTGAAATATTATATTATTATTACCTAGGTGCCAATATCTAATGTATAATATAAATTTATTTGCTATTGCTAATTGCTATCCACATAATAAAAAAATTATCACTCGGATTACAATAATACTATTACGAGTAGGTACCTACCTATAATAAACTTAAAACTAAAACGCGATTAAGATTAACTATAGGTAATGTGTAGCTGAAATTCTGAATATAAAACATGGATAATTCATTTATTATTTTTTATTTCCGTGATTAAAAATCGTAAACTCGATTTTATATTCATACATCATTCCAAAGTATTGAATGACTAAATACTAGCTTTAGTTGAAAAATGCATCATATCTTATGGTTTAAAATTTAGATATTAAATAATTATCATCCTTAAAAATTTAGTATTTGGCAGTAAATTTCTAGATTTAAATAGTAAGTTTTTATTAAAAAAATAAATCAATAATTTAATATCCCTGTCCCTTTAATTATTTTACTGACTTAAGTTAATTTTTTGTTTCCCTTTACCGAAGTTCGTTGTGAATACGCCCCCAATCCCTCATACATAAAATAATTATTACGAAGTAGATATAATTATCCGTTATTTGGTTTCAAACAAAACTTTGCACAAACTGTAGCCTGTAGGTAATATGAAACGGGTAATAATATTTTAAAGAACCGTAAAATAGAATAAAAAAAAGGTTTGAGAAGATTTTTTTTATTACTTTATTTTGATTTTGTAGAAATGTACATGTTAATTATCCATCTAAATATTTTTATAAATATTCATTTTACTACTTGAATATGCATTAAAATAATTTTTTGGTAATAAATTTTAATAACCCTGAATAATATTTAATATAACCCTAATTACAGTAATTATTAGTATACATGAATATACTATACAAAAATTTAAAATAGGTACCTATATCTACATCATAATATATAAAATAATATTATAAGCATAAATAATTATAATATTATAAGTACCCACGTTATTTTTTACTTTGGACTCACAATTCTTATTCAAAATTATTAATTTTCAATGCTATTAAAATGTTAATGGGATATAAATTTGAGATTAATATTTAATTACATTTTGAATCAAAAAAATCAAGAGTTAAATTCAATCATTATTGAAGATATTTAAAAATAATATTAGTTATAAAGAAAAGTATTCAAATCGATATTCAATTAAATATAAAAGCTAAAATTGATTGAATTTTTTTATAAATGGTGCATGTCGATTTGTAAAAATTTTCTTCTATAGCCTTAGCTTAGATAACTAAAAAAATATTCATATATGCACATAAGTACGTGTATTGCGTGAAAAGAGGATATATTGTACTTTAGAATGATAGAACAAGTCAACAGAAATTTTATTTTAGTGTTTATATTGTTTTTGCCACTCTAAAAAAAGTAAATTTATTATTTCCCCATCAATATTCCACTATTGAACAAATAGAACAAACACAAATATTTGGTTATGAAAATTTGAGGTTATCAAAATACACGACCAACGCATAAATTTAAGTAAATAATTTTTGTAAATAATAATATAATTTTTGAAGAATTTTTTAGATACATACTTTTATTTTATTGCTTTCTATTTCTCTAGTGTGGTAGAAAAACTACTGGTTGACTGGTTACAAATGCTATGTCTGTATACTTAATCCATCATCCTTATTTAAACTACAATAGGTATTTTAAATGTCTCTCACATATTATCTAATTTTAATATAATTAATTAAATTTTTCTTTTAACATATTTTATAACTCTTACTCCATTATTTAGCTTTAATTGCACTTTTGTTAATCTTAGTACCATTACCAAAATTATAGTTTGTTGAATGTACAAAAATATTCATATTTATGCAAACGCATTTAAATTTCTTCAGAAATTATGTTTTAGTATTATAAAATTTTATTTATAGTCTCATAATAATAATTTAGGGCCCTAGTGCCCTAGCAAAAAATTATTGAACACTGTTAAAAACGTAGTGAAATTAAAAGTACCTATACATATTTGTGTTTTATTAAATTTATATAATAGTATATTAAAAAATATACCTTATTATGGCTATTGATAGTTTAGTATTTGAATATTATGATAAACTATATTTTGTCATGAATATAATAAATGCAATACTGGTTTAAATAATAGTTTGTAATAATGTAGATTCTGTTTAATCGATCTTTCAATCTAAAGACAAAAAGTGTGCATTTATTTTATAAAAAAAAAAAATAGAAATAAGTTACGTTTAAATATTTTAAACACATAAAAAAAGTTTATATTGCTGTGAAAGGGATACAGGTGTAAAGATAATAGTGTTGAATTATGATTAAAATTTGAATGCAATGGTAAATTATTACATTCGAGATAACAAATTTGAGCAAAATTCATCGGATAATATAACATTAATTAAAATGTTTACATTCATAGTCTCTACATTTAATATAAATGCCCACAAAACCCTTAAATACCCAAATCTGACAGTAATTCGCTCAGAATCGTTTATCTAATGTAATGACTTATTATTGCATCAAAATTCAACCCTATCCTCTTTACACCTGTATCCCATCCACAGCAGAATCAGCTCTTCATTTTACACTTTATACAAAAAAAAAAAACCTAATAATATTGGAACTGAGTTAAGTTAAATATTTGAGCTTCAAAAAAATTTTCAATTTTTTATTATGCGTTCTAGTAAAAGTATTGAGAAAAAATAAGAAAAATATTTTTATGCATTCTTAGATTTTCGATTACACTAAAAATATAAACTTTAACCACCTATAAAAATATTTTAGATTTGTGATTTTTTTATTACTTTGATAACATGTTAAGTAATATGTGGATATGCTTCAATAAAATTTTCAGATTTTAAAATCCAAAATTATTAATTTTATTAAACATAATATATAAAAAAAAAAAAAATGAGAATTTTAGGAAATATTCAGCTCTACATTTTATAGATAAATTAACGTAACTGTTCCAAAATTTTATCACATATATAAATATGTATAATGAACACCAAATAAAATTTTCAAATCTTGAAGTTCAAAATTGCTTGAGTTATCATGAAATATTGAATTCGATTTCATCAAACTTTCTATTTCTGTGATAAATACAATTTTTTTTGTCATTTTTCCCATCGCATAGTCAATTTTGAGAAATTTGAAAAATGACCTAAATAAAGTACCAACTAGAGACTAGACAATATTTTCTACAGGAATCATATGCTATTCATGAGAAATAATTGCATTATTTATTTTGGTAGAAAGTGTAAGATACACATCCCTTTTTTAAAACCAATGCATTTTTCGCTTCACACAAAATCTAAAATATACTATATTAACATAGGTCATGAAATATTATTAGAAAATATAGGAATGTCAATTGATATGTAATAGAGACGTAATCGAAAGTTATAATTATTAATAATAGTTTATTAATTATTAATATAACTTAATATTGAAATATAAATTATAAATGTAAAAAAGAATTATAAACCAGATAGGTACATATTATATTATATTTTATAGCTTTGATAATAAATTATTTTTCATTTTAATATATATATAAATTTATAATCAAATAATCATAAAATATATAATTAATTAGGTATTAAGAATAAAATATCCACATAAAAAATATGTATAGCATTTTTATTATTTATAATATAACTCAATTTAGAATGGATATTGAACAATGAACATAATCAATAATTATTATACACATAACACATATGTATTTTTTTATATAAAGTAAGTAATATAAGTAAAATTTAAATTATTTACTAAAGTAAAAGTAATAATTTTACACTATTACACCTTATTATAAATATCATTGCTGTTCTTAAAGTTTATAATTTCTTCAATATAAATATTATTTATAAAAAATGAATTATGATGGTTAATATAGTTGTCTCAATATTAAACCTTTGGCTAATCCACCCCCTCCCCAAAAAAATGAGGAATATAAACACATCAACAGTAGGTAATCTAGGTTGTTTTTCAATTATTTATAATCCTTTCTTGTGATTGTAAATTGAAAAAAAATATAAAAGGAAGTACGTTATAATTTATAAATGTGCGTGTATATATATTTACACATACATACATATACATACACATACACATACATATTACATTCTAATAAAATATGTACAAAAAAAAATTTAAGAAATATAAATGCAACATGTTTATAACGTATACATAAGTTCATATCTTACGTATTGATTTTTTACATCATTTTCAATATGTGGATACCCAGCAACTAAAGCATCTTGAGCACTTATATAAAGTGAATTATAAATCTTCCAGTAAACATCACGTACTTTTCGTGCTGGATGAAATAATCCCTAAAAAAAAATAATAACTTAAGTAATCAAAAATTAAAATTTTTATCCTATTTTTGTTTATTTTTTATTTTTTAATTTGAATAAATTTGAAGAATTTTATCAGACATAAAATTATTTTATTTTATTTATATATATAATTTTAAGTATAACTTTATATTAATTAAAATACTTACTTGAAGTGTATATTGTAAAATTTTGATGGGACCAAGGGCTACTCTCAATCCTTCAACAGCTTCCATGAAAGCTTGAACCAAGTGAGGTGATGTTTCGAAAATATTTGGCCAAACATAGTTTAACAAATGAATTAGAGCATCTTCACATCCAAAACCAAATACTCCAAGAGCCATATGTTTAATTGCTGCACATGCTGTTTGTCGATGAACTAAATCTCTATAAATATACAATTTGAATATCTCAATAAAAAATTATATTATTACATATAACAAATATTATTGGACAATGTATTTTCAAAAAAACAAAATTAATGATTCAACATTTTAAAAATTAATAATATAAGTATTTATTATTCAAAAGTTATTTACACATTCACTATTGACTATATTAATAATACTAAGATTAATAAATTACACAATAAATTATTAGCTATTAAAATGATTTAAATAAAAATATAATTTCAGAATTTCAGTTATATTCCTATTAGATAGAATATGTAAAAAAGAACTGATACTCCTGCCGCAGGGATATAGGTGTGCATATCATAGTATTTAATTATAATTATAATTTAAATGCAATGTTAAACCATTGCATTCGAAAAAACGATTCTGAGCGAAGTTCAGTCGGATAATGTAGGTATTGTTTTGGTAATATATTGCCGTTTTTTCGTCATTTTTTCATCGTTTTTTCTAACGTACAGGATCAATTTTGAAAAATTCAAAAAATGACCTAGATAAAGTACCAAGAACATCCACTTTCCTACAGGAAACATATGCTATTCGTGAAAATTAGACCATTATTTTGGGTAGTACAAGTGTCTTCAGTCATAAAAACAAAAAAATATAAATATCAATTTTAAACAGCTATAAAAAAAATTATTACCACGGATTTTTTTAATATTTTAATATGATGATTCAGACATAGAAAGAAAAAAAAACAAAAAACAAAAAAAACGCAAAAAAAAAAAGAACGGCGGTCACCCATCCGCTGTCGATGCCTGGCTACGGTGCTCAACACCGAGATAGCGTTCGAGAATATTTCGCCGACTACACCACACGCGTCTCACATAGAGCTATGTTTTTGTGAATACCATTTTTTCATCATTTTTTTCATAATATTTTCATTAAAACTAAAAATATCAACTTTAAACAGCTATAAAAAAAAAATTGAGACTAGGGATTTTTCTAATATTTTGAATTAATGTTAAGTAATATATTACTTAATATATTTAGTAATACTTCAGTAAAATTTTCAGACCTTAATACCAAATATTGCTAATTTTATCAAACATTATATACAAAAAAACGAGAATTTTACGAAATATTCAAAGTCCTATATTTTGTAGAAAAATGAACGTAACAGTTCCAAAATTTTATCACATATACATAGTACCCATATGAACACCCAAAAAAATTTTCAAGTCTCTAACTTCAAAATTGCCCGAGTTATCGTGAAATATTGAAATCGATTTCGTCGAAATTTGAAAAATGCTGTTTTTTCGTCATTTTTTGGTCGTTTCTTCTACCGCATAGGGTCAATTTTGAGAAAATCGAAAAAAGACCTAAATAAAGTACCAACTACATCCACTTTGCTACTGGAAACATATGCTATTCGTGATAATCGGAGCATTATTTCGGGTAGTAAAAGTGTCTTCATACTTAAAAAAAAAAGACACACATCATTGTAAAACCAATACATTCTTCGCTTCGCTCAGAATCTAAAATTAAATACATAAATTAAAATATAATCATATTATTATAATCAATAAAACTTTCAATATTTTCATGTGATAAGAAATTATAATTGTATAATAATGAAAAATAATGAACATATTTTAATTGTAAGGATAGAAAAATAACAATATTATTATAATTAAATTATAAATAAGTAAGCATATTATATCATTTTTTTTTTTATATTAAGATATATATTTTTAACATGTTACTTATTAAATAATACGGAAAAATAAGCTATTTAATATATTATTAAGTACCATAAAATTTTAAAAGTAATTGTATTATTTCTTTAATAAATAAATATATTAATACCTGTCCATAAGTGCATCTTCTAGAAGTGGCGTAACAGCATAAATATAATCTTTACCCATTTCACCAATGTATTGAAACAAGAATGATAATGATTTTAAAACACCATTTTGAACATTTAATTCAGGTACACGATATTCATTCATTAATGCAGGTAATACGGTAAATGGGGAACAAGTTTCCGCTACAATAGCAATAGCTACTGTTGTACAAACACGATTTTGTCGTTCCTGTACTTTTAAGTTATTCAAAAGTGTAGCTAATACATCATGAGGTCTAATAAGAAAAAATAATATCTTAATTTTCAAATATTTATTATGTAAAGAAATTAAATAAATAATTTATTATTTAGTTAGTGAATTAATAATTATTTACCCAATGGCTTTAGCAATATAACCAAAAGTATTGACTGTAGCCCTTCTAATTGCCTTTTTGTGTGCTTTTAACAACTCAAGTAGCTCAAAACATATCCGCATCCATTCTCTGGCAGGTACATACTCTGGCCCTCGATCAGCAATACGACCAACCAGATCAATACAATTCTCTTGAACTTTCTCGTGTCTGTTTTTCAAAATTGGTGTTAACCGAGGTAACAAGTCTTTGATAGGCGGAGTCATTCTTGTCATTCCGATCACATTTACAATACCTTTTAATGCGCCTAAAATGCTTCCCAATACTTCTGGATATTCTTCACCCAAATATTCATATAGAACTAAACCAAGATGTCCCATTAACTTTTCCTATAATAAAATTATAAAAAAAATATAGATTCAGTGAACAAAATTGATAGTTTCTATTTATTTATATATTATAAATTAAATACTTACTTCTTGACAAATCTTCATGATACACGCTATCCGAGCTATCAAATCTGCTGCCTGTTGTCGAATTTTAGCCGATTTATTATTTAATCTCCATAAAATTGTACCACATATCTGTGGTAGGTATGGTTTTACTCGGCGACCTAGTTGGTTAACAATCATACCAAAACCATTTAACATAACTACATCCTAAATAAAATAAATAAAAAACATTAATTGTAAATGAAAAAAAAAAAAAAAATTTTAATTATACTTCATTTGTTTGTTCTTGGAAAGCATAAAGAATACCATCAATAAGTTGTTCTTCAAGCCTAGAATCAATATCAGCTGCACCTAAATTACCAATAGTTTTTTCAATAGTTTCCATGACCATTTTACGATATTGTTCATTTTCATCTTTTAAATCGTCAACTATACGATTAATAATTTCTGATGCGCCGACTTTATTTGCTATTTCCATAGTAGTATCAACTAACTAAAGTATAAAATAAGTATTACTTAATTAAGAAAACATATTAATACATTATATTATAATTTTAATAATTATTATACCTGTCTGTAATTTCTTCTATCAAGGGCCATTCTATGATTCCAAAAGTGTCTAAAGAAATGAGGTAATATGTCTTCACGAATGTATTGTGGTTCAACACCATCCGTTCCACAACATTGTTTAACCACCTAAAATGATAAATATATTATCAAAACTTTATATAAAAAAATTAAATATTATAATATTTACTTTTAATACTATCTTTTTCATTTCTTCATCAGGCGATTGAAACTCTCGAATTAAAATTAACATTACTTCTCTAGTATAGTAATTAGCATATTCAGCATCCATTAAAGGAATTAAATACCCAATAGCTTTTAAAAATGCAGCTAAACCCTACAACAAAAATTAATTACAAATTTTCCCTCAAAAACCAATTGAAAGCATAAATAAGACTTAAAATATTTTTAAACTTACTTTTCCTCTATGAGTTCTAATACCCTTCCACAATGGTTTGAGTACAGAATCAAAACTTTCAATACCATATGGGGTTGCAGCTTCAGCTAATGCAGCTATGGCTAAAGCAGTAATTGTTCTTACTTTTTGTTGCTCATCGACTAAACCATGTTCAATAATCTCCACCAAAGAGCGCAAATGAGGTAAAATAGCACATCCCATTAAGATTGCAATTTGTTGTACAATTTTTATACCTTAATTTATATACATTAAGTAAAGTATTAAATATACACTTTGCAAAAATAAAAAAAGAACATAAATATTATTATTACCTGTATGACGTGCTTGCCATGATTTTTTACTCTTACATACAGCTTTTAAGAAAGGAAGAAGTGATGGAATACCCAAAGCTGAGGCAACTACAGCAAAAGCACGTGCTGTAGTATTACGTACGTATTCATCAATATTATCAATATCAGGTCTCATTGTAGAAATCATTGTAGCTAACCCTGCAGCTTTTGCTAAATTTGAAATAATTTCTCGGCCTTCAACACGAGCATAATAATCTTCATCAATTAATAGTGGTTCAATAACAACCAATATCTAGAAAAATAATTTCAATAATATTTATTAAATTATTATAATCTAATTATTTTATAACTATCTGTGTAATTATAATTACTTTATGGACATAAGGTCTGACTAAGTCATCCAGTTTATATAAAATTCTATCAATAACTTTTACCAACAAATGTCGCTCTTGATCTTCCAAAGTAGGTGACATAAGTAAAGGTAGTATTTGATTAAATAAAGGTCCAGCGCCTAACTCTCTAGCTTTATCTGTAACCTGTCTCAATGCCGCTTTTCTCATAGGAGGTGTACCATTTTTAATTTTTAAAAGCAATTTCATAATTTTTCTTTCTTTTTGTTCTTCTAATGTTAAACTTTCTTCATCAACATCCATCAATAGTTTGTCAAAATATTGTGCATCTTCAGGTTTTAACATGGGAAGATTACCAGGTGGTTGATTGTCAACAATTTGTGTTTTAGTTGGACGATCAACAGATTCTTGCATGAAAAAACCTGTTGGTGTGCCAGCTATTGGTGTTGGTGTAGCAGTTAATTTACGTGCTGGAGTTCGTATTGGTACATATCCAGCAGGAGGCTGAAGAACTTTATATCCAGGAGGAAACATAACATCTAATTCATCATCCGTCAATGGTCTATTACGCTCATCAATCTCGCGTTCCCATCTATAAGCTTGTAGTTGTTCTGGTGTCATAGACAACAAATGACCTAAACAAACGAATGAATAATAAATTTCATATTGATAGACTTTTATTATTTGTGTAATAACCTGGAGTTGGTGTTGCCATTCCCATGGCACTATGTCCAACTGGTGTAGCAGCACTATTTGAAAGTACTGGAGTACGAGGAGCCAATGGTGTCATTGGTGTAGCACCAGGAGTCATCCCACCTGGTGTGGGTGTCATAGAAGCGCTAGATGGAGTAACTCCTACTTTCGGAGTTAATGATCCAGGCGTGTGACCACCAGGTGTTGCTGAAGGAGTCATCTGTGATGGTGTTTCATCCCAACGAGACCGCCTTTTACTAGCAGATGGTGTTGGAGTGTCTTGAATTAAATCAACACCTCCACGATCTGTTCGAGGAGTTTCAGCCCATCCACTATTATGTCCAGGTGTAGCTATAACATCATAAATTCAACAATTTAAAAAATTCATGTTTTGTCATTTAATAAAAATATTACCTCGCTCTGTTTTAGGAGTTTCATCCCAACGATTTCTTCGCACTGAAGTTTGTGATGCTCCTACATGACCTGGGGTATCACGTCCAGGTGTTGCAGCTCCTGCACCTGGAGTAACATGACCAGGAGTTGCATCCCACATTCTAGTGCTTTGTCCCGGAGTAGCTCCAGGGGTCTCTGCTCCCATTTTAGTAGGTCCAGGAGTTTCATCCCAACGTGATAATCCTCCTTTAGGCGTCTAAAATATATAGATTAATGTTTAATCAATATATTTTATATAAAGAATAAAATAACAAAATTAAAAAATAAATCAATAAATACTTACTTCTTCCCATGGAGCAGAATTAGTTTTCTTTTTAGCAGGCACTCCAGATGAGTCACCATTTTGAACAACTTGATCCCAACGACCTCTTTTCCTAACTGTACCTTTTGAGTCACCATTAGTTTTGAGACTGCCATCTTTAGCTCTATCTATAATTGTTCTTCGTACTTCATTTTCTTCTCCTTTTAACATTTGCTCTTGCATAATTTGTGAGTATGTCCTGGACCCAACATCTGGAGTTTTACCACCTTAAAAAAATAACAATATAACAAATTAAATAAAGTTATAGATGTTCTTAAAATAAAATAAAATAAATTGAATACATATTATATTGTTTTTATTAAGATTAAATTTTTGTACCAATTACATATTAATTAAATAAATATTACCTTCAGCAAACGGATCAATACGTTCTGGAGATATAACCATGGGTCTACGAACTTGACGAGTATCATCATCTTTATCTGATGTTCCTTTAAGTAGACGTTTTCTTTCAGCAAATGGATCATAGTCATCTTCATTATCTCTAATCTAATATTATAATTATATTTAATAATTATTTATCTTTTTATATTTAAATTAAACTTTTATGTTAAAAATAATAAATATTTAATGATTAATTTACTAAATAAATCCCCCTTCTCTCATTAATTTCATAAAATTATATTAAGAATTACCTGTGCAATTTCTTTAAGAGCAGCTACTGGAACTGTCATAGGCTTTTTATTTCTATATTGCTGATCATCAATATCTTCATCCTAAAATATGATAAAAATATAGTGATCAATATACCTATTTTTGTATAACTTCTATGTGAATAGATTACTGATTTAATTTGTAATCACTTAATTAATTATAAAATTATTTTTAAATGAAAACAAAAATACTCTCAATTATCTACTTATAACAATTTCAAATAAACATAAAAATTATGTAATTTATCATACCATAGAAATACTATGAATTGTTAATAAGACAATTCTACTATAATCTTTATAGTAATAGATAACTAGAAAATAGTTTTTTTTATATCTCTACATAATTCTTATCAATAGATTTTAAATTATTAAAAAGTGTTTTCAGACATAAAAAACAAAACAAAAAATCACACATCATTGTAAAACTAATACATTCTTCAGTTCGCTCAGAATCTAAAATTAACATTAAGTACTATTATAAATTTATAACAAATTAGCCTTTTATACATTTATAAATTTAAAAAATTATCCAGCTAATGCATTATTATACAATAATTAAGTTAAATTTTAAAATTATATTTTATCACAATGTATGAAACTAATTTTATTAGTACCTAGTTATTACTTTATGAGGGTAGTTAATTATAAAAATAAAAAACTAAATACTTATACTTATTTCATGTCATTAGGTAGATAATAAAATAAATAAAATTTATGTATATCATACAACATTTAAAATTATTAATGAACCAAATTTAAACTACTTAAACAGTAGTACCTAAACCTTAACAATTATTAAGGAGTGTGATAGGTATCTATGGACGAAAATCAACAATAATAGGTATATTTATAATTACATATGAATATAAATATCTTAATATAATTCAAAATATATACCTAATATATTCTATATCTATTAAATTCATTAATAAAATAAAATATTGTTTATTTTAATTACATATTACATCCTTATTAAAACAAAACAGTAGAATGTTTAATTTGTAATCTATAAATTGTTGTTGTAAACAAAATTATAAATAATGGTAGATTATAAAAAAATGATAATCACATGAATATTGAAATGGACTAATTTCTAATGACCTTATAAAAACGATATACAATATTATAATAAGTAATAACATTAGGTAGTCATTCATTAAAAAATCAGAATCGTTGAACAACCGTTCACCGACAACAAACTACATGTAGTGATGTTACTACAGTAGTTAGTAGTTACAAAATGATTGTTACACTCACGTCATACTCGTCGTTTGGAGCAATCGATGTAACGTAGCCCTCATATTTTCCGGCGCCATTGTAGATGTCTTGGTCGAAAAAGCCCGACGCTCCGAGTCCAACATCGTCGGCCTCTTTTTCTTCTTTTTTACGCTGTTGTATTTCACGTATTTGTGCTTCGATTTCCGCGTGTGTGGTCATCGTGAACGACTGCAACAATATTTTGTAGACTGCTAAACACGAGACAACTCGCGTAATACCTGTTGTAGAATTTTGTAAGGTTTTTTTCCCCGATAACTTATTACCGAACACGTTTTATTTCACTCACTAGTTACTAATGTCAAATTCTCAACTCTGGGCTCAGTGAGCTCCTTTAGCGGCCTCGATGATAAAATTATGTTATATTGTTAAACGAACGAAAACGACAAGGAACGACTACCCAAACAATCGATGATACTAGCAGGTTAACCAAATCTCTGATACGCGGATGTATGTTCATCGCAGACGTTGGCCACTCTGTCTCGAAATGATTACACATGATCGCAGAATAACATAAATATTTTTAATATTATTCTATTGTGTGATAACACAGGCTTCACAAAAAATTTACAATAACACTATACTAAAGAAGTAAAGAACATTATCAAAATGAATAATGATTACTAAAGTACTAAATTTGATATTTTATTACTTTTATATAGAATCTTTAAAACTTAAACTCTGTAAATAATGATATATTTACTTAATGTTAATTATTAAATTATTACGTGTAATTAATATCCACGTAATATAAAACTATAGAAGTATAGACAACAAACTTTTATTTTTCAGATTAATTTTTTTATAAAGAATTTTAAATTCTTTTCGTTATTTTATTTTCTTATTCGAGTATTGAAATTTCATTTGACGATTTATTAACCGTCTGTTATTTTAGAAACAATGGATGACTTATTTGTGAGTTATAACTATTGTTTCTTGTGATATTTTTAAATATGTTTCTAATACCAATAAAATATATTCATCTTACAGGTATTATCTAAAACAATATGTAAAGGTACATTGGACAGTTTTAAAGGAATTACTGTGTTATTTATGCCAGGAAAACGGTCAAAGAAAATTGTAAGGCCAGTGACAACATCACCTAAGTATGTTCGATATTTGTACTAATTACTAGCTGAGTAGATACCTATTTTACCCAATGAAAATTCAATTTTATTGTAATAATTAATAATTAGGTATACCTAGGTTTTATCTTTTAATTTCCAATTTATTATATTATTTAATCATTCATAAATTCATTGATTATAAACAATACCTTTTGTTCCAAATGTGTACACAGCACCTTATGGTATAATTATGGGGCCCCAAGATGAAGAAAACTTATATTAAATTATAAAAATTATATTAACCCTACATAGTCGTGTGCTATAATAGGATGCCGGGAATTGCGTGGATTACAAGTGTAATCCATTTAAAGAAAAAAAATTATTAGTGGGTTTTAAATCTATATTAACAAATTAAATTACAGTTATATAATAAGAACACATTGATAAATTTATTGAGATAAAGTATAAAATTTAATTTTAATTTTTTACCTTATTATATCAATTTAGACTTAAATGAGAAATAATAATAATTTATTACAATTTGTTTTCTTAAAATTTAATGATACCTATTAAATGTTATTATATTTTAATAATATTAATCTGCAAATTTAATAATTAAATATTTTACATTTTATATCTTTAATTCATATAAAAAAAAAAAAATAATAATAATAATTTGATTTGATTATTTTTAATTTGATTCTTCACTCTGATGTTGATCACTTGATACAAATATATTTCAAATGATCCAGAAACACCCATTTGAAACAACGTTCAATGGTAGTGGGTTCTTTTTTAATCCATCTAGTATTATCTTTACCAAAAAAATATTTATTTTGTAATATTGGAAAAATATCGTCCCTATTTGACTCACCTTCACTTTCATGGTCACTATTTTCAGTATCCGTATTTTTATTATTTACTTCTACGTGATCTTTCTACTCATCATCACTGTCAATGTTATTTCCATTAATAAGTTCATCTTCATCTTTTTTTAACCATTTTTCAATATCGATTTTGTCGCTCATTTTTTTTTATAATTAATAGTTTAATACGTAAATAAAAATTATGAATTTAATTAACTGAGAAATGAAAGACCACATGGCTTACAATGGTAATCCAACACACATTGAACGTCAATAACGACAAACACTCCAAACGGTATTCGATAACAAACTAATTAGATTAAAAAATACATCATTTAAAGTTACTGAAAATTTAAGATAATTTAAGTTAAAATAGGAAAATTAATTTAGTTTTTGTTGCATTCAATAGTAATCTACGCGATCTATGTAGGGTTAAAAGTGGGCCCTCGTGAAAAAAGAATTAGGCCTTTATCCTGGTGCTAGTTTCGGCATTGTGTATAGTGTATACATATACCTAGTAATAAGTATTGAAGTAGACATATTATGTTCAATTAATCAAACAACATTTTATAATAATATAGAAATTGACTCATTGAATATATTTTTTTTTCTTTTTCAGAGATCAAAAAATGTTGCAGCGGATAATTCAGTGTTGTACATTAAATGGTGGTATTTTTTGTTTAAGTATTATAATTTTTGAATATGTTATACTACCAGTTTTGGGTTATATTATGGCAATAACATTTGGAAATTTCAATGAAAATGTTTGGTTGTGGACCCGGTCTTTGTTGTCATGGACATTTGGAGCTATATGGGTGTTACCAATATTTTTGCTAAGCAAAATCATTAACAATTTATGGTTTCAAGTAATTTATAATTTTTTTAAATTGTTCTATATTGTGTAATTGCATTTTTTTTTTTTTTCTATATTTCTTTCAATTGTTATAAATAATGCATGATTTTTAGGATATTGCAGATATAGCATATAAACAAAAAAAAGGTGATCCACAACAATTAACTCGAATTAGCAAGGTGATAGCAGACTTTTCATTCAGTGTAGTTGTACAGTTTTTATTTCTTATTCAAGTAAGATTTAATTTATTTAGAAATTTATTTTATTTTTATTTGTAATCAAATTTTTTGTATTTTAGAGTTATTTAGTAAGTATGATACCTTCTACAATACTTAGTAAAATTCTCAGTATTGTGCATTTATCATTATTATATTCATTATATTCGTTTGAATACAAATGGTGTAATATGGGTATGGAACTAAATTCAAGGCTATTTATTATTGAAAAATGTTGGCCATATTTCCTTGGATTTGGTCTTCCATTAGCAATCATCACTTCTTTACCAGAGTCATATATTATAAGGTATTACTTTTTTTAGTATTAAGATAATTAATTATTACATTTGTTCTTTTTAATTTACAGTGGTTGTTTGTTTTCTATTCTATTCCCAATATTTATCATCAGTGCTAATGAAGTTAGTCCATCTAAGATTAAATTTTACAGGTATATGAATCTTATAAAGTTATAACAATTAAAATATGTATTAACAATTATGATTAGTAACATATTTTTTTTTATATATATATATAAGGTTAAAACTTTTTGTACTAGTGTTATCAATAACTAGTACAATATTCAATCGTTCTATTGGTCCAGCTTTAAAATCTTCAAACAGTACCATAACCAAAGCTCAAAAAATACATAAATGATTTAAAATATTTATGTACCTGTATATGAATATAATTTTGATATGTTTATTATATAATCATTCAATTTACAAAAATTTGTAAATTGGTAATATTTTATATATATATATATATATATTATATTATATTATATCTGAGGCTGTGTTAAAAATATATTTATATTTTTATTGTTATGTTTTAAAGGGAAAATAATTGCTTTTATTTGTGAATTATTTTAGTCATTAAAAGTTAATTGATTTATCTGCATTATAAATGTAACTAACAGACTTATGTGACATATATTATTATTTATTTGTAAAGACTAATAAAAAAAAAAAATTATTTTCTTTATTTGATTGTTTTTTGTAATTGTGTTCTAATAAATATTACATTTGGAAAATTTAGAATTATATTATTGCTGACACTAATAATTTAAATTTTATATATTTTGATAAAATAATAACTATTTAAATACAATAGACAAATAATAATTTTTTTCTGAATACAATTTAATTAAATAAATAATTTCAAAATTTAGCTATACAACTATATAAGTTCAAAAACAAACATTAAGCAATGTGGTTAAATTATAATAATATTTGATATTAATATATTAATATAATATTTGAATTACATTTTATTTTTAACTCATATGGATTATGTTTTAAATAAAAATAAATTGTAATAATAATTAGTATTAAAACTATTTTTTTTTCAAATTTCTTAAAGTATTTCCCAAAATGTTTTTATAATATCAAAATATATGTAGGTATTATTAAAATACATTGTCAATTAATTTTTTGGCATGATTAATTTTTATTACAAAATAATTTTAAAACTACTATTTATTAAACATTTATCTTTTTTATTTTAATTTCTAAAGGTTCTTAACTTATACAAACTATCTATTATAAAGAACTAAGGAAAATGGCATAGGTGTGATCTATTGATCTCCATAATAACAATTTTATAAATAGGCATATAGTATATTATTAAAATATGTAATGTTCTTGTATCAGTATGTACTAAATTACATGATTTAAGATATTGTTAAATATATTTTTATTTTTTTGTAAATCTGAAAATAAAAATAAACTTTTACCACAGATATCAAACTAGTCAGATTTTTCTATTTTAAATTTTCATATAAATAATTTATTTATTTATTAATCATTTTTTACTACCTATATAAATCCAATATAATAATTTTACAATAAGTTGTAACTCTTATGTTCTCTTGAGTTGATCTTGTTAAGTGATTATCTGAATCAGAATCAAAATCCGGTCACCTGATGCCAGGGCCGTATTTAAGATTTTGGCGCCCGTGGGCAACAAAATTTTAGCACCCCCCCCCCCCCCCACTTTAGTTATAATTAAATTTAAAACTACGTAGGTACTTGATAAGTAATATAACAAATACTAATTATAGGGATTTGTGATATCTAATTTAGTATTTAGATTATTTAGATAAATAAAATTAAAAAAAAAAAAACAAATGCAGAGACTGGTAAATATTATTAATATATTATAATAGGTAAAAAATAACAAAAGAAGAACTGATATTCCTGCCGCAGGGATATAGGTGTGCAAATTATAGTAATTAATTTGAATATAATGAATTAATGATAAACCATTGCATTCGAAAAAACGATTCTAGTTCAGTCAGAGTCAGATAATGTAAGTATTGATTAATATATTGTTGTTCTTTCGTCGTTTTCGTAGTTTTTTCTAACGCAGTGGGTCAATTTTGAGAAATTCGAAAAATGACCTAAATAAAGTACCAAAAACATCCACTTTCCTACCGGAGACAAATGCTATTCGTGAAAATCGGACCATTATTTTGGGTAGTAAAAATTTCTTCAATCATTAAAACAAAAAAATAAACGTAACAATTTTAAACAGCTATAAAAAAAAATTATATAATAAAAAGTAATACCTATATAAATATATTTCAGTAAGTAAAATTTTCAGACCTTAATGCCAAAAATTGCCAATTTTATCAAACATTATAATATACATAAAACTAAAATTTTACGAAATATTCAAACTTCAAAGTCCTATATTTCGTAAAAAAATTAATGTAACAGTTCCAAAATTATCACATAGGTATATATAGTTCTTATTTGAATACTCAAAAAAATTTTCAAGTCTCTAACTTCAAAATTGCTTGAGTTATCGTCTTATCGTGAAATATTGAAATTGAATTTGTCGAAATTTCAGTTTTCGTGAAAAATGCCGTTTTTTCTACCGCTTAGGGTCAATTTTGAAAAATTCGAAAAATGACCTAAATAAAGTACCAACTACATCCACTTTCCTACAACACAAACATATGCTATTCGTGAAAATCGGAGCATTATTTCAGGTAGTAAAAGTGTCTTCATACTTTTAAAAAAAAAAACACACATCATTGTAAAACCATTATATTCTTCGCTTCGCTATTAGAATCTAAAATATATAGGTAATATTATTTAGTATATTACAATTAGTAAATATGAAATAAACATAAAATATATAACATACTATTAAATACATTATAATATTATAGTCTCCGTAAACATTTTGGCGCCCCTTAACATATTTCAGGAAGAGCTATTGCCCCTCCGAACCACCCCTTAAATACGGCCCTGCCTGATGCGAAATTATAGAATTTGAAAATGCTTTTATAAACATTAGATAGGTAATTAATATTTATTAATATTATATTTTAGTGAAATAAGTTACTGAAAAGTAATCTTAACGATTAATGCTGTACTATGACTAAAAGGATTAAAGTGTTCACAGTGAGATTTAATTGAAATTTGTTATTCTAGTTTATCTGAGCGAATGACAGGCCAATATAAAATTGTACATTATCTTAATTGAAAATGAACGAAAATAAACGACATTTTAATTATTTGTAATGTCTACGTTTTGATTTATTAATTTTTTACAGTGACGTGGTAAAAGGATATTTAAGGAGCAGCTGTTCCTTCGATAATATTTTTGGGAGGGCGTTATGAATGATAGGAGGGTGATCGACAGCAGTCTAATATAGGAAAATATAAGAATACGAAGTGAAAGTTCATTCGTGTACTTTTTTTAGATTCTGAGCGAAGCGAAGAATGTATTGGTTTTACAATGATGTGTGTCTTTTTTTTTTTTTTTTTTTTAAGTATGAAGACACTTTTACTACCCGAAATAATGCTCCGATTATTACGAATAGCATATGTTTCTGGTAGCAAAGTGGATGTAGTTGGTACTTTATTTAGATCATTTTTCGATTTTCTCAAAATTCACCCTAAGCGGTAGAAAAAACGACCAAAAAATGACGAAAAAACGGCATGTTTCAAATTTCGACGAATTCGATTTCAATATTTCACGATAACTCAGGCAATTTTGAAGTTAGAGACTTGAAATTTTTTTTGGGAGTTTATATAGGTACTATGTATATGTGATAAAATTTTGGAACTGTTACGTTCATTTTTCTACAAAATATAGGACTTTGAATATTTCGTAAAATTCTCGTTTTTTTGTATATAATGTTTGATAAAATTAGCAATATTTGGTATTAAGGTCTGAAAATTTTACTGAATTATATTTATATATTAATTAACATTAATTCAAAATATTAGAAAAATCTATTGTCTCAATTTTTTTTATAGCTGTTTAAAGTTGATATTTTTAGTTTAAACAAAAATATTATGAAAAAAATGACGAAAAATTGGCATTCATAAAAACGTGGCTCTATGGGAAACGCGTGTGGTGTAGTCGGCGAAATATTCTCGATCGCTATCTCGGTGTTGAGCTCCGTCGCCAGGCATCGACAGCGGATGGGTAACCGCCGTTTTTTTTTCTTACTATGTCTGAATCATCATATTAAAATATTAAAAAAATCCATGGTAACATTTTTTTTTATAGCTGTTTAAAATTAATATTTATATTTTTTTGTTTTTATAATTGAAGACACTTGTACTACCCGAAATAATGGTCCGATTTTAACAAATAGCATATGTTTCCGGTAGGAAAGTGGATGTTCTTGGTACTTTATTTAGGTCATTTTTCGAATTTTTCAAAATTGATCCTGTACGTTAGAAAAAACGATGAAAAAATGACGAAAAAACGGCACTATATTAATCAGTACCTATATTATCTGACTGAACTTCGCTCAGAATCGTTTGTTCGAATGCAATGGTTTAACATTGCATTTAAATTATAATTATAATCAAATACTATGATATGCACACCTATATCCCTGCAGCAGGAGTATCAGATCTTTTTTATATATTATATAGGTAAACATTATTTTTTTATAATACGTTTACATATTGTAATATATTATACTGTTAGATATTAAGTACTTTAATTGGATCAGGTATAGCTTGTGAATTTTACATCAGGATAGGATATTGAAAATTAAAATTATTTTAAAATTTTAAAATAGCTGCTGTATACCTATTGTGAAATATTTTCTTAATTTTTAAATTTTGAGCGATGGGAAAAATGTATTGGTTTTACAATGATGTGTAATGATGATGTAATGTTCCAATTTTCACGAATAGCATATGTTTCCGGTTTGAAAGTGGATGTAGTTGGTACTCTATTTAGGTCTTTTTTCGATTTTATCAAAATTGACTTTAAGCGGTAGAAAAAACGACCAAAAAATGACGAAAAAACGGCATTTTTCAAATTTCGACGAATACGATATCAATATTTCACGATAACTTTGGCAATTTTGAAGTTAGAGACTTGAAATTTTTTGGGAGTTCAACATATTACTTAACATCATACTAAAATATTATAAAAATCCCAAGTCACAATTTTTTGACAAGAGATATCAACCCATGACGGAAGAAAATTGTCATGTAGTATTTGTTCTAAAAAGTATATATACGTAGAGAACACCTCATTAATCATACAAAAAAAATCTCATGGTAATATGATAAAGAGTCAAGATTTGAATATACCAGCACAAGATACATCCAAAATTAAACCTATAACACCAATTAATGCAAGCATCTGGACCCGTAAAGACATGAACATGATGATAGCCGAGGAAGATGTAGTATCACGTTAACGATGAAACGAAAATTATGCTTATTCAAACAAGGTAAAAAGGCTCTTATGAACCTGGTTAATACATCAGGTTATTTTCAAGGCTTTGCACCCGAATTATTTATTCGGGTTATGGGTTTCAGATGTTGATGGTATTCGGGTTTTTAAAGTTTAAACACCACATTGAAAATTTTTACAAGATATTAGGGTACTCATAACCGTTATTATTCGGGTGTTAAGTAAATACATAAATAATAATGAATAAAATTCATCAATAATAAACAAGTTTAAATTCGTTTTGTACTTTTAATTAATTGTATTTTATATTAAAAATTAAGATATTATTTTTACCCAAATATGTCAATTTATCATCAGTATTTGACAATTATGGACATTAGGATAATAGTTTAAATTATAATAATTATAAATAATTGTAATTTTTATGTTTTTTTGTAGAGTATACTAGTATACATATTCACAATAGTATACTGTATACAATAGTTAAGAATTAGTATATTAAAATTATTTTATGTAAAGTTATATCAAATATATATACAAATAATAACGTATTGGAGTAATTCTTAATTTGAAAATTCATTCGGGTTTTAGGTTAACCAGAATTTTTTATTTAGGTTATGGGTTAATTCGGGTTATTTAAATAAATACTATTCAGGTTAATAAGGGTTTCAGGTGTTTGTTTTTAGTGGTGTTACGGGTTCTGGTTAATTCGGATGCAAAGCCTTGGTTTTTTTGAAATAGGATCAACTCATAAACATAAAATTGTATGGTATTATGCAAAAAATACCGATAATTTTACCATTTACCAGTCTTTTCTTAGCTCTATACAATCTGAACTGATAGAAAAACTAAAAGATTCTGTAAACATTAAATTTAATAATTAAACCTAACCGATTAAATTTAATTTTAAATTAGAATCAACCTCAATATATATTATACCTTATAATTATAATGAAAACTCATCTGAAAATAAAGCTTTTAAGACATCAGCCAAAGCTGTTTTCTTGAATACAGATATCGAAAATATAGTAAAAGAAGAGTTTTCGAGTCTTCTTATGGAAGAAGATACATATATTAGTAGAGGCAGTGGATTTTCTCTAAATAAAATCGATGGAATGTAACTGGCAGTATATCATTATACACCTATAAGTGGCTCATCTTATATTTCATTACCTGCATACATTTCTAATAAAAAAGCTGTAATTAATCCTCAAAATAAGGTGAAAATTATAAAATGCACGAAGACAAATACAATTTTACCGGACTGACTTTCCCGACACCTCTCAACGAAATTAGAATTTTCGAAAAAAATAATCCGTCCGTCTCAGGCAGGGCCGTAGCAACCTATTATTGCGCTCGGGGCAAAACTTCAAAATGCGCCCTTTTTAACTTTAAATTTGATACAATACTAAACAAAAATTGTATAAACATATAATCGCTATAGTTATTTGTAATTTTATTAAAATTAAAATTTAATTAATTTAGAAATAAATGTAAAAAAAAGAACAGAATATATAATAATATTAAAGACATAAATATATTTAAATTGTAATGTTTCGTGCTTTTTGTCCAGCCAGCGAAATCTTCAAAAAGTTCATTAGTATCTATCGTATTTACTATCTTATGTTCAATTGATAAAATAGCCAAATCGGATATTCGATCTCAAATAGTTTTTAATAAGCTTTAATTTGTTAAATGATCTTTCGACGTCCGCGTATTGTAAGTTGTAATAATATTAATATCGCCTTATTTAATATATAAAATATATGTGTTTGTAAGTTTGTATGAAATTTTGAAAGTAGTAATAAAGAACGAACGTTTTTTATAAGTAACATTATAATCCTTTTTATACCCGAATCTCGGAAGGTAACGCTCTACCAACATACAAAAATATCATTTTACTCCAAAAATATATTAATTAATTAATTATATTAATTAATATTATATGCCTAAATGAAAATAGATGTCGGTATTCGTTTTATAATAATAACAATCATTATTTGACCCGCAGCTGGTCATAGGCGCAACTAGAGCCTAAATATTGGGGGTGCTAAAATTATGTAACAAAAAATAAACCGTGCCCCCACATCACCAAATGCTATTTCCCAATTATTTATGAATCACTATAACAATTCTAAATTTAAACATATTTTATTATCCTAATAAGTAGACATTTACATTTTATATTTTTTCTAGGTTTCATGCAGTATTATCAATTTATTATATTCATAGATTACAATATTATAAGACATTTGAACAAAATAGTTCTAAATAAAACTTTAAAACATCAAATTGACAGTATTTAAATGTAATTATTATAGTTAGACCTAAAGAAAACAAGGGGTGCTAAATTATAACTCAGGGGTGCTAAAGACCCTCTTGCGCCCTCCTAGTTGCGCCACTGCAGTTGGTTTATTTTAATATTGGTATATAAAATTAAACATAAATACTCGACAACAAAATTAAATGTCATACAAGAATGGGAATAATAGCACGTGTCAATAATATACAAATAGGTATTTAATTTTATAGGTTTAATAAATAAAATTATATTAATAATAATATATTGTATAATAATTACAAAATTATATTAAGAATGCATTTTTATTACTTATAATGCAAAATCATATTCTTTTTAATTTATAATAATAACCCGGGCCATCGGGAAATAATAATTATTTCTTCATATAAATATAATTCATTATAGATACTCTATTGAATATTTTAATCATCAGATTTAATATAGATAAACGAGTAATATATATATTAATTTCAATTGTTTTCAGTTTATTTTGCGCCCCTTAAATTTTTGCGCCCGGGGCACAGGCACCTTTCGCCCCTCCCCTTGCTACGGCCCTGGTCTCAGGCAATGTATACGGCTTACAAAAATAATTTCAACTACCACGGAAATATCCAACATATAATGTTTATCCATTAAAAGTCGTCAACGAAGAAAAATCCGATCATTTCGAATTACTTCTTATTAAATCAATGAAAATTCCCATTACACCTACATCTCTAATTTTTCAAGAATTGTACGCTCGCAAAAAACTATGCATAAAGAACATATTTTTTTTTTTTTTTTTTTTGTAAGCGTTTTTTCACGACTTTCACGAGTTTCGACCGAATTTGATTTCAATATTTGACGATAAATTGAATAATTTTGAAGTTAGAAACTAGAAAATTTTTAGGGTGTTTATTTATGTAATATATGTGTACCTATATGGTTCCTATATGTGTGAACAATTTTGCGTTTTAAATATTTCATAAAAAATGTTAAAATTTTAATCAATATCTACATTATCTGACTGAACTTCACTCAGAATCGTTTTTTCGAATGCAATAGTTTATTATTGCATTCAAATTCTAATTAAAATTAAACGCTATGATTTGCACACCTGTATCCCATGCGGCAGGAGTACCAGCTCTTCTTTTTAATAAATCCATTTCCCCTAATGTTTTACTAACAAATGTCAATTAAAATAATATGTATATAAAAAATGGTTGCTATATATTTTATTTGAGAAATTGTTCCAGGTTTAATTTTTAATAAAATAATTATTTAAAATTGCTTTTTTGACTTTTTTGAACTTAATTTTATAAACTTGTATTTTGTTCAAATGATATTAATAATCAGGTTACATAATCATTTACCCAATAGTTAGAGTCCATTATGGATTAGTTCATATTAGAGTGACAGTGAAATATTTAGCTGGTTGCTTGCTCAACACAATCTACAATTGTGTTCACCGACAACGACTACCACACACATCCCATTCGGATAGCGTAAATTGCATGTACACTATTACAAAAGGGGCAATGTTATTTTATAATTAGAGTATGTTACAATCGAGTGCAGATGGTTAGTAAGTAGTCAAGTCAGAAAAATATAATTGTAATTGCCAAGGATTAATTACTATTATATTTTTTGTAAAGAATAGCAATAAACAACCACGGCTATAAATTACATGAATAGCAGTTCTACACGTTGGTAGTAGTTATACAATTACTATGAACAAATTGTAATGTTACCATAAATTTATTCATAAAACCTCACTTACAGGATCACAACACTCGAATAATAAAATTATTACAGGATACATATTTATTTCTATTTATTTCTTCATAGATACTCGTATAATAGTTTATTCTCAATATCAATAGCTGCATTATCAAGTTCCTGCTTCCAGTTCTTACTGAAAGTAACATTTTTAATGATCACTTGACCTATGTTCTCGGCCATACAATAATATTGTTTAGCCAGATTTAGTCTTAGTGCTTCCAGAGGGTACTCCAACTCAATATCATCTAAGTTCCCGGCACCCATCTTCAATAAAATACGTTGAAGCTCAATTAGGGTTTTTTGATTCTCACATAACTCAGTCTCCATCACATCGAATTTCTTCTGTAAGTCTTGTAGATCTTTCTTGATATAAGATAATGATGTATAACATAGACTTTCATTATCTAAAAATCTAGATATCTCTAGAGGTAACTTCTTATCCCTGTAGAATATTGCAATTACATTGCCCAAGGACACAGATTGCTTGCTTTTGATAAAAGACAGCCAGTCATTTGCCGTCTCCACGGTAACTCTTGTATTGATAATGGAAATCTTTCTCTCATATATTTTACGTACCTACCTGGAGTAAGCACATCACATGCTGTCTACTGATATCAGTCAGCATTTTCTGAATCTCTTTGACCTTCACCTCTCTATCTTCTATAGTTCTTATGAACATAGATACCTCGTAAATGAACTCATTTACTTTCTTTTTCTGAGTAGGATTCAAATACATTTGAGTATCAGATGGTTATCCCCTCCCTGCTACTCTGCCTTAGTTAGTAATCAAGACTGCATTACTGCCATATTTATAGTGAATGAGATAGTGCATTCGGCACTTTTGTCCTCTTTAGATATGTTATTTAATTCTAACCAGTGGCGGTTTTGGGGGTGAGGTAAGTTAGGCGCCGCCTAACCTAAAATGTTAAGTAAAATAGTAAATCATATTTTCATTTAGTGTTTATTACCAAAAATAGTGATAAACCGATAAGAAATGAATAAAATAATTATTACGTAACAAACGCTGGTGTTTCAACCTGCGGCAATGTTCCGATGACGTTAGAAGCATGGCTATAGATAATCTATAACCATGGTTAGAAGGCACCGTTCAACTCCGCCTCGGAGTATGTACTATTGTGTACATGAAATACACACACAAGCGTATGTACGCGAATGCACGCGACAATTAAACAAGAAGTGTTGCGCATGCGCAATGATCATCTTGAGGCTCGACTAACATCGCCTGATGTACTAAAAATAGACGCGGTACCTATCAGGAATTATGGTCAGCCGGCATATCAACGTAAAAACACATTATCACTAAAGTTATTATTGTTACAGTCCTGGACACAGACATTCCTAATTATTAAACATTCAACCCGTTGCCCGTTGTAATATCTGTTGATAATAATTTTATATTTATCATTAGTCATTTGATATGCTCTGTATATTACCTATCTATTACTTACTATATTATTTACTATATGAAACAAGTATATTATTAGCATTTATACAATTATAAATATTTTTATGTTTTTAAATTACATTTATTGTGAATTCTAATGTTGTATAGGGGGGGGGGGTCGATACATAGGTTGCCGCACCAAAAAAATACTACCAGAACCGCCACTGATTCTAACCAACACCATAGCGTCCATAGCTAATATTCTATCATTTGTGTCTATAGTATATTCCACTAGATGATAATTATAGCATATATTAATTATACTAACTACACCTTAAACTTAACCCTATTTATAGTCCGTTCTAAAGAGAACGAACATTTCGGTTGTCCAGTCTTTTTCGGTCTCTTCACATCTCCAACTAACGACCCGTAAGGCCGGGCGCACACCAATGCAGTACGGTTGAAGTGCGGTGTAATTATGGCGCGAAAGCAGTGGATAATTTTCACTGCAACCGCGTGGCAAAACACACCAAAAATGCGCGGTTAAAGTGACTTTGCAGCGTGATCAACTGCTTCCCTCCAATTATATAATCATTTTTAATTTAATCATGTTTATAATCTGTAATTAATACTAATTACTAATTAGTAATTTGATTCATTATTTTTTTTTTAATTTTATTTGTTTTATACTATTTATTTTACCATGTCATTGTCAAGTACCGATGAAGATTTTTTTATGCTATTAATAGTAAACAATTTTGGTACGATCATTACTATATGATTTTTGAGTATAATCATATAAACAATTATACTTTTCCACTTCTTGTACAAATTTTATAATTTTTTCTTTATCTTCCGACATTGTAAAAATAATGAAAAAGATTCAAAAATGAAAAATATTCAAAGATAAAAAAGATCACATAACCTCGCGCAGCGTGCGGTGAAAAAAAAACCGCCAGTGTTCGGTTCGAGCGGTGCACCGCATGGGCACTGCAGTCTCACCACCACTGCACTGCATTAGTGTGGGCAACCATATTTAAATACATGTGTTTCATTTTTATAATTCACTGCAAGCGGCAAATTAAAACTTCACTTTCGCCGCACTTCAACCACACTGCGTTGGTGTGCGCCAGGCCTAAAGTAAATCCCATTACTAAAAAGTAATTATTAAAACAGCTCTTGAAAACTTGGCTAGAAAGGTGGAGGAAATTAGTCCTCGGCACTGCCGCAGCCGTTTAGTCTATGATTTCTTATTAAATAATCCCCACGTAACTCGCACTCGATTGCAACATACACTAATTATAAAATAACATTGCCCCTTTTGTAATAGTGTATATGCAATTTACGCTATTCGAATGGGATGTGTATGGTAGTCGTTGTCGGTGAACACAATTGTAGATTGTGTTGAGCAAGCAACCAGCTAAATATTCCACTGCCACTCTAATATGAACTAATCCATAATAATTTTTTTTTTTTTTTATGTAGACACTTTTATTATATACCCGAAATAATACTCCGATTTTCACGAATAACATATGTTTCCGGTTGGTTAGTGGATGTAGTTGGTATTTTATTTAGGTTATTTTTCGAATTTCTCAAAATTGACCTTATGCTGTAGAAAAAACGACGAAAAAACGGCATTTTTCACGAAAACTGAAATTTTGACGAATTCGATTTCAATATTTCACAATAACTCATTCAATTTTGAAGTAATAGACTTGACAATTTTATTAGATACCTATTCACATAAGTATTATATATATGTGATAAAATTTTGGAACCGTTACGTTAATTTTACTACAATATATATAGGACTTTGAAATCTTTGAATATTTCATAAAATTCTCGTTTTTATGTATATAATGTTTGATAAAATTGGCAATTTTAGGCATTAAGTTTTGTTGAATTATATTTACATATTACTTAACATGATATTAAAATATTAGAAAAATCTCAATTCTAAATTTTTTTTTTTTATAGCTGTTTAAAGTTGATATTTTTAATTTAAACGAAAATCTTAAATTATATACGAATATTCTTGTTATTATTTCTCAATACTTTTACAATAAATATTAATGGAAAATCCAAAAAATTTGGAAAATTTTATAGAAGCATACTAACAATCTGACGTATATCTTAACACGTCCGTGAAGTTAGCTCCACGACTTTGTTCTATCGAGTCGAGACCTATGCCAAAATTTAGCAACTTTTTTGCAACTATTTGCAACCGAAATAAAAAAATTTGCAACCGACTCCTTCATTGTGAAAAGGTGGATTTTTTATTCGGGGGCTAACTTCACGCAGCCCCCCAACTTTGTCCTATCAAGTCATTAGTGTAAATTTTGAGAAATTTGAAAAATTTCCTTTATGAAGTACCTACCAACAACATCCACTAACCGGAAACGGAAGCTATTCGTGAAAATCGAAGCATTATTTCAGGTAGTAAAAGTGTTTTCAAACATAAAAAATAAAACAAAAAAAAAGAAAGACACATTGACTCATTGTAAAACCATTATCCAATATATTATTCTTCGCTTCACTTAGAATCTAAAAGGACACACATCATTATAAATGATAAAATCCATATAAGTATTCTTCTTATTATTTCTCAATCCTTTTACAAAAAAAAAAATTAACAGAAAATCCAAAAAATTTGGAAAAAAATTATTGAAGCATATCTATCTATCATATATATCTTAACGTATTTCCAAAATAATAAGAAAATCTCAGTCTCAACTTTTTTTTATAATTAGGTGTTTAAATTTGAAATTTCAGTAAAATCAATATTTAAAGTAGGTATTTATAAGGATTCTTCTTATTATATGTATTTCAATATTTTACAATAATGTTAAATAGTAAAAGTACTGTCAGATTTGGGTATTTATAGGTGACTCATTTAGGGGTTTTATGATAAATTATTTATATTTAACGTAGAGATTGATAATTTTTAATGTAAACATTTTTATAAGTACATATATTATCTGATGAAATTTCACTCAAAATTGTTTTCACGAATGTGATGATTTATCATTTCATTCAAATTTTAATCAAAATTCAACACTATCCTCTTTACACCTGTATCCCTTCGGCGTTTCCTTGCTTTTTATTTATTTATTGTCGAAGGTTGTAAAGTACTCAATAATGATTGGTTTTAGATTTTGAATGAAGCGATAAATGTATTAGTTTTTCAATGAAGTGTGTTCTTTTTTTTAAGTTTGTATATAAACACTTTTTTTGACCCGAGATAATGATCTGATTTCTGATATATTTATGAATAGAATATTTTTCATGTAGGAAAGTGAATTTAGTTGGTACTTTATTTAAGTCATTTTTCGAATTTCTGAAAATTGACCCTATGTGAAAGGAGAAACGACCGACAATTGATGAAAAAACTGCATTTTTCATGGAAATTTTAATTTTGATTTCAATATTTAACTTTAACTCGGGCAATTTTGTATTGTAATGATGGCGACTAAATGTCGTCTGATATCTAATACCCCGTACGTATATTATAATAATATAAGATCGGCGGAATATGCAAGTTGAATCGGAACGAGAACGGGAACGTGCACGGCAGGGTGCGGATGAACGACGGAAATTCGACAAAAGCGTGAGCAACGACACCGGAAGTACGATGGCGCCCGTTGCGAGGTCACGTTTTCACATCATAGAGTAAATCGAGTTCAAAGCAAATCATCGGAGTTTGAACAGATCGTAGACTGACATCAATTACCATACGGTTCATTGTTTTTCGTCACTCCCGTTTATCCGTTGAAATTTCGCCGTCATTGTCCCGGTATTAGTTATAATATCTATACACGCGGTATACCAATACGGTTACTCTAATTTTATGACAAATTTAATATATTTTACGCTTGTTTAAAAATATTGCGGTTAAGTTGTAGATCGGTTCAAAACAATCATAACATTATCCAATATAGTTAATATAGCGTGATGTTATAATAATACCAAGGTCATTCTGATACCAACTTAATAAACGCGTATACTATACCGAATAAAATGTATAGGTATAATATTATAAATTTTTAAAATTACACGAGCGAATTTATCTGAAATTAGTATTTTATATTCGTAGTATATAATTATATACGATTATAATATTTATCATTTCTAATATTATTAATTAATACCTATATTATATTACAAAATTTATAAAGTTTTTATAGACACGCGTCTAATCGTCCTAATATGTTTTTCTATTCTCCCGGAGATAACAATAATAATAACTAGGTAATAAGTATGTAGGTAATAATAAGAATTAAAATAAATAATTAAATAATAATATTTTGTTTTTATTATAAACTATAATATTATTATCTGTTGCCCTGTTGGTGACTTGGTGTATATAATATGATTCGTATAGTTCCTTTCACGCGTCATCATTAAATTTGGTTAGGTATGTAAATATTGTTGACACATACAGAAATGAATCAGTATTGCCTATTGAATGCGCCGTGTAAGTCTAAATTCAATATTTCCGGAGTAATCGTAAAATATTGAAATCGAATTCGTCAAAAAAATGTTGTTTATCTTCATTTTTTAGTAGTTTCTTCCACCGGGTAAGTTCAATAATTTTGAAGCACTATTTCTGGTCGAAAGAGTTTCGGGTCACAAGAAGACTTATGGTTTTTCTAATACTTCGATAACATGTTAAGGCGGCTCTCTGTAGTAAATATTTACGGCGAAATAGACCTAAACGAGTTCCAATGTATTGGCTTTAGTTTAACTTAAAAAACAATTCTGAAAACAATTTTATATTTGTAAAGAACTCTATTTTGGATCGTAAGAATTACATTTTTAAAGATTTTTTTTTTTAAAAATCGTACATTTCCAAAAATAAAATTGTTTAAAACGTTAATATTTTATAAAAAGTTTTTACTTAGAAAAATAGATTTATTGTTATAATATTAATAAAATTTAAAATTGGCTTCGTACGATTAAAAATAGAGTTCATTATAAATTAAAATCTGTCCTTAAAATTGTTTTCGAAAAAAAGCATAAGTCTATAAATTGAAACTAGTTTAGGTCTCTTCAATACAAAAATTATGATTGTAATAATATTTATAATAAATAATTTGACATGTGCATGTGAGTACTCTAACCCCGCATGCTAAATTGTGCAATCATACATTGTTGTTTATACACACATACACGAAAAGTCATTAAATAAATTCAGTTATTGCCTATATATTACTTCTTAAATATTCACTACGGAGAGCCACCTTAAGTAATAATGTAATATGTGGGATATGTTCTAATACAATTTTCAGAACTAAACATTCAAAATTATCAATTATATTAAACATTATTGATTAAATAATGAGAAATAATATATATAAATTTTCTAAAATTTTTAACTTCATCTATCTATAAAAAAAATGTAGCATTTAAAATTATTTTGGAACTAAATTAATTAATAGGTATGTAATAGAGCAGACGAAAAAAAAAAAGAGCTGATAATTCTGCCGCAGGGATATAGGTGTGAAAATCATAGTGTTTAATTTTAATTAGAATTTGAATTCGTTGATAAACCATTGCATTCGAAAAAACGATTCTGAGCGAAGTGCAGTTAGATAATGTTGGAATTGATTAAAATTTTGACATTTTTTATGAAATATTTAAAAGGCAAAATTTTATTTAAACTAAAAATATCAACTTTAAACAGCTATAAAAAAAATTGAGACTAAGGATTTTTCTAATATTTTTATATGATGTTAAGTAATATATAAATAAACTTTCGTAAAATTTTCAGACCTTAATGCCACAAATTTCAAATTTTATCAAACATTTTATAAATAAAAACGAGATTTTTACGAAATATTCAAAGTCCTATATTTTGTAAATAAATTAACGTAACGGTTAGGTTAAAATTTTACCACATAAACCTGTATGTAATACCATTGTGAATATACAATAAAATTTTCAAGATTCTAACTTAAAAAGAAGAGCTGATACTCTGCCGCATGGGATACAGATGTGCAAATCATAGCGATTAATTTTAATTAGAATTTGAATGTAACGACAAACCATTGCATTCGAAAAACTTTCTGAGCAAAGTTCAGTCAAATAATGTAGGTATTATTTTAAAATGTTGTCATTTTTTATTAAATATTTAAAACACAAAATTTTATCATATAATATATAGTACATAAATGAACACCCTATACATTTCAAGTTTCTAAGTTCTATATAAATGCTTATAAAATCCCTTATCACTTAAATGACTATAACTGACAGAACTTCACTCAAAATAGTTTTTCCAAATGCAATGGTAATTGTAATATAATAAGAAAAATCTATATAAATAATTTAAATATTGATTTTACTGAAATTTCAACTTAAAACAACTATAAAAAAAATTAATACTAGAGATTTTTCTAATATTTTGATATGATGTTAAGTAAAATGTAAGTATACATCAGTAAAATTTTCAGACCTTAATCACCAATATCGCCAATTTCATCAAACATATAATATACGTAAAACCGAGAATTTTACGAAATATTCAAATTCCTATATTTTGTAGAAAAATGAACGTCACAAATCCAAAATTTTACCACAATATATAGTAACTATGTGAATACCCAAAACAATTTTCAAGTCTCTATCTTCAAAATTGCCTGAGTTATCGTGAAATATTAAAATCGAATTCGTCGAAATTTCAGTTTTCTTGAAAAATACCGTTTTTTCGTCGTTTTTTCTACCGTTTAGGGTCAATTTTGAGAAATTCGAAAATAGGTATATTAATATATTCTGAAGTATAAATACCATGATCAGAGGTGCTATATGAGTTCAGATATACGGTATACCTGGCACTACTTTTTTTTTATGTACCTACCGTATTTGCGAACTAGGTAGCTGGTTGCTTGCTCAACACATTCTACAATTGTGTTTACACACGACTACGACGACATATCATAGAGTATGATGCAATTGCATTAAATTATATTCTAAAACAAATATGTATGACTGATATTTATTTAAATGATACATAATATATTCTCCAATATAGACAAAATAATTCAAAAGTAGGTTCCTTGCAGCTCTCAATTTCATAAATTTAATTATTATATCACTAAACATACTCGTATAATATTAGGATAATATTAAATTTTTATTAAAATAAAAAAAAAAAACGTTATTAAGCGATATAATATTTAATAAAAATTATATATGAATTTATGTTGTAGTGGAAACTTACTTAAACAAAATATACCTTATAATTATTTTTTACTACGAAATATTATTTCATAAAAATTATTTTGAAAATTTAAATTTTATTCGATTTAGTGACGAAATATAACATATTAAATACTGTGTTCAGTCAATTCCGCAGTACAGTCACCAAAGAAATCTCAACAAACAGTAAACAAACGATGGTAATTTAATAAAATCGTAATTATAATATGATCTGTTATTAATAAGGAGCAGACTCTCAAGTATAATATAAAGTATAATATAAATTATTGTCATATTGGATAGAGTTAAGTATCTCCAATAGTTTTTTAATTTACGAAAAAATTATTGCTTTTTAACACAATTATAGATTGTGTTGAGCAAGCAATTACCTAATTTTATAACAAAAAAATATATTTTTATTATATTATAATAAGTTAAATTGCTGTGATAATTTGCTATGATAACCTAATTCTAATATTAGGGTAATACATTGTTCATAAAAAAAATCTCGAATTGTAAGTACTGTGATTTAAATAAGTTTAATGAATATTGCCCTCATTTTCACTTTAACTATGGTGGTTTAGCCTTTGTTATATTAGGCATTGGTTAACACAATTGTAGATTGTGTTGAGCAAGCAACCATCCAACTAACCCATTAATGTAAGCTATGTAATGTAGAGAGTGTACAATAACACATATGAAATACTACTTTTTTTACCGATGCCTAGGGCCTAGCATAACATAGGATAATTAAAAAAAGCGTAAATTAAAGGGGTTCTTGACAGTAATAACTAATAGTACAGATTACACGGAAATTATAATATTACCTTTTAAGGTCCCAGGAGAAAGTTTTCTCATCCTATAGTAGTCTAGGCCATTATATAGGTACTACAATATATATTTATAATTTTTTGTGCTGAGCTAATATTGCTTCAGTTTCTCTTCCTAGTTACTTGCTCTAACTCAAAGCATATGAGCCAGACAAGGAAGAGAAACTGAAACAAGATAAGCTCAACACAATATCTGCACCAGAATAGATCTCCTTGAGTTTAGAAAATACATAGTATGCTACTGTCTATATATAGTGAACTATAACTGACTTTTTGCATATTATATTCGTGCTTACTTCAATACAAAATTTATAATCACATGCCATGGTCAGGTAGGTTAATTATGTTATTACGACAGTTGCTTTATTGTATTCTGACAATTACGAATAAAATATTACAAAAAATTTAACTTTAAGTTTGTAAATATATAAATGTAAAATAATTAGTGATTAACTTAATATTTTATGCTAGTCTCAGTTAACACAAATGTAAATTATGCAGACATTATATAGGACCTATTATAATATATTATATGTATATATATTACAATTTCCAAAAACGTTATTGCTTGATGGCATTATAAGCTCCGCCCTCAGTACGTTTCTATGTCGTCGTAGTCGTCGGTGAACACAATTGTAGATTGTGTTGAGCATGCAACCAGCTACCTAATACGCGAAGACGGTACTATTCGATACGTTTATACGATATTTTCAATTGCCGTCATAGACCTCTGTAAATATAATTATAGATTGTATTGTGTAAGCACCTGGCCACCAGTGCGAGGTATGACGGTATGAGGTGGTAAATATAAAATATGATTTATTGGTTAAATTTATTTGATGTGATGTAACATGTACAAATTATTACTGTATGTTTTAATATCAAATTAATATAACAAGGCAACTTAACATTTATAAGAATAAAAAAAGAGCTGATACTCCTGCCGCAAGGATATAGGTGTGCAAATCATAGTATTTAATTTTAATTAGAATTTGAATGCAATGATAAACGATTCTGACCGAAGTTCAGTCAGATAATGTAGGTATTTTTTTAAATTTTGCCGTTTTTTAGTCATTTTTTCTTGTTTTTTCTAACAAATGGGGTCAATTTTGAGAAATTCGAAAAATGATCTAAATAAAGTACCAATTACATCCACTTTCCTTCGGGAAAAATATGCTATTCATGATAATCGGAGCATTATTTCGGGTAGTAAAAGAGTGTCTTCATACTTAAAAAAAAGATCAATCATTGTAAAACCAATACATTCTTCGCTACGCTCAGAATCTAAAAATTAAAAATTCACAACATTGTAAAACTAATATAATAATCTTTGCTTTGCTCAGAATTTAAAATGGTAATTAAATACAAATTGACAAAAAAAAATATAAAAAAGTGCAAAAATTATGTTATCTAGCGGGTATTGAACCACGCATTACTCAGTTTTAATTTATCTGTAGAATAAAATTGATTAATTTCTCTTCTAACATCCTAAATACTAACGTTATTCATTAAACATTTATTGATAACAATCTGTAAAAAAATATGATGCTCTAATCTAACTCTCTAGTGACACTAATCTCCTTTTACTGCAATTGGCTTGGATTTCGTATCGGAGAAAAAGAATTGTAGAGGAAACATTTTTTTTTTTTTTTTTTACGACTGCCCCATCGCACGTACAGGTGTATTATACGATTTTTTTCTATTTGAATACGAAATTTGTTTGTTTCCATAGTGATGAATATGAAAATAATTTTACATTATATTATATGGGAACGAAAAATAAGAATAAATTATAGTATATACGACCAAAAGTCCAAAACATAATATTCTATTTTTAAATAAATGAAATAATTATATATTTGTATGAAAAAGTTTTAGATTTGAGAATATTATGGTATAAAGTTTAAATTTTGTAGAAAAATTAACAACGATTCTAAAATTTGATTCCATATAGGTACTCGTATATTGTACCTACTATTTATGTGTATATTGTTGAATACCCACTACAATTTTCAAGTAGCTTAGAGTACAATATCATATTGACAATATGGCCTAAATTATTCGTAAAATATTGAAATTGATTTTGTTAAAATTTCAGTTCTCATGAAAAATGCCGTATTTTTGACATTTTTTCGTAGTTCATCGTATCGCATAGGCTCAATTTTTTACACATTTGAAAAGAGCTTAAATTAAGTACCAACTACATCCACTTTCCTACCGGAAACGTGCTTTTCATGAAAATTAGGTCGAAAAAGTGTTTACAGATATAAAAAAACGACACAAATCGTTGTAAAACCAAGATGTTTTTCGCTTCGCTCAGAATCTAAAACTTAGTTGAACTTTTTTAGCGTTTTAGTGAAAAAACTTAAATTTTGTTTGGTTATGCTGAAATGTAGGTGGTGGGTGGGTCTTAAAAATTTTAATTGCTACACCTTTCATGAAGAGTTTGTGCGCCACTGGATATCCTATATGTATTATGCATTTGTTTTAAAAAGAAAAACCTTATTATATTCTTTGTGAAAATCGGGACCATAGGCGCAATTAGGGTGAAAATTTTGGGGGGGCTGAATTAAATTTTAAGAAAACTTCTAATTCAATATCATTTATATCACAATATAAAAACAATATATTTTTTTTTAATATCATGTATGTATTTTCACACATATACATACATAATTAAATATAATATAATGAATAGTGAATACATATTACATTTTTATATTAAAATATTATCAGCAAGTAAAAAAGTGCATAAATTATTTATCAGACAAAATGTAATTAATTTATATATTTTATTAGTTCATTTTACTTATTAAATATTAATAAAACAAAAACTTAATGTCTAATCATTATTCATTAATTACTTTCTGTATATCTGTAAAATTATTCTTGTAGACTGTAATAATAATTGTTTTTGAACTTTGCAAGTCAAAGCTTAAATTTATAGACAAAGGAGCTGCTATACCACTGGGCATTGAGCACTGAGCAGTATAGCCAGTAAATAAGAATTATGGAAAGAATTTTGTAGAGTTTACAATGTAGAGTGCAGACTGACAAGTGACAGTGTTTAGTACAATATTATAGTACCTAGTACCTACATCTGCACAGGTTGTTTTTCACGGTAGTGCCAGTACGGGTCGTGCGGCACAAACTAGATCTTTATTAGATTCTGAGCGAAGCGAAGAATGTATTGGTTTTACAATGATGTGTGATTTTTTTTTGTTTTTTTTTTGTTTTTTTTTTTTTTTTTTATTCTGAAGACATTTTTACTACCTACCCGAAATAATGCTCCGATTATCACGAATAGGGTATGTTTCCGGTAGAAAGTGGATCTAGTTGGTACTTTATTTAGGTCATTTTTTGAATTTCTCAAAATTGACCCTAAGCGGTAGAAAAAACTTGGAAAAAATGACGAAAAAGCGGCATTTTTCACGAAAAATGAAATTTTGACAAATTCAATTTCTATATTTCACGATAACTCAGGCAATTTTTAAGATAGCGACCTGAAAATTTTTTTGGGTGTTCACATAGCTATTATACATATGTGGTAAAATTTTGGAACCGTTTTTTATATTTTTCTACAAAATATTGAACATTGAATATTTCGTAAAATTCTCGTTTTTACGTATATAATGTTTGATAAAATTGGCAATTTTGGGTATTTTGGTCTGAAAATTTTACTCAAGTATACTTACATATTACTTAATATCATACTAAAATATTATAAAAATCCATTGTCAAAATTTTTTTTTATAGCCGTTTTAAGTTGATATTTTTAGGAAAACGAAAATCTTAGAATCCATACATATAAATAAATATTCTGAAAACACTTTTACTACCCGAAATAACGCTTCGATTTTCACGAATAGCGAGTTTCAGATGTAAAAGTGGATGTAGATGGTACTTTATTTAGGTCATTTTTCGAATTTCTCAAAATTTACTATAAGCGGTAGAAAAAACTTCGAAAAAATGACGAAAAAACGGCATTTTTCACGAAAAATGAAATTTTGATGAATTCAATTTCTACATTTCACGATAACTCAGGCAATTTTTTAGATAGAGACCTGAAATTTTTTTTGAAGGTTCACATAGCTATTATATATATGTGGTAAAATTTTGGAACCGTTTTTTATATTTTTCTACAAAATATTGAACATTGAATATTTCGTAAAATTCTCGTTTTTACGTATATAATGTTTGATAAAATTGTCAATTTTTGGTATTAAGGTCTGAAAATTTTATTGAAGTATACTTACATATTAATTAACATCATACTAAAATATTAGAAAAATCCCTAATCTAAATTTTTTTTTATAGCTGTTTTAAGTTGATATTTTTAGTTCAAACGAAAATTATAATCTGACTGAACTTCGCTCAGAATCGTTTTTTCGAATGCAATGGTTTATCATTGCATTCAAATTCTAAGTAAAATTAAACGCTATGATCCGCACACCTGTATCCTGTGCGGCAGGAGTATCAGCTCATCTTTTTTTTTATCATGAATTCATGAACATAATATATTTATTATATTAATATTTATTATTGAAAAAATCCAGATATACTAATCTTAATTCATATTATTAAATAGAAAAAAATGTTGGTACTCGTATATGTTATAGAATTACATCACGAAAATATTTAATTACAAAATATTATAATTAAATTGTCATATTTGCAAACATTTTTAGGGGGGCTATAGCTAATTTTGAGGGAGCTTAGCCCCCTCAAGTCCCCCCCAAATTGCGCCTATGATCGGGACTATTTACAAACTAAAAAAAAAAAAAAAAAAAAAGACACACTATTATAAAAGTAATACATTTTTCACTTCGCTCAGAATCTAATATGTGAATTTCAAGAAATATTTTAAGTTTTATATTTTTTCAAAAAATTAACGTATTCGTTCCAAAATTTTATCACTTATGAGGATTATATGTGAACATCTAATAACATTCTTAAATCTTTAAGTTTTCATATTGCTTGAGTTATCTTCGAAATTTTATTTTTCGTGAAAAATGCCGGACTTTGTTATTTTTTGGTTGTTTTTCCTATTATAATATACTCGTAGGACTAATGTGAGAAATTCGTAAAATTACCTAAATAATAAGTGCAAACACTCGTACATCCACTTTTCTACCTGAAACATATTATGCTATTCGTGAAAATCGGAAAATTACTTCGGATGGTAAAATTGTCTACATAGGTATTTGTACATAAATAGAATATACACACCATTGAAAAAAAATACATTTTTCCTTTGCTTAGAATTTCAAAACAATAATAAAAACAACTATACTCTAGAAACGACCTAATTTTACAAATTTAAAATTACATGTAAAGAATACTTGACGGGTCGACGGATAAATCTTAATGGCATATTTTTCACATTTTTATGTGGATATATTTTATATGTTGTCGTTATATAAATTTATACAAGTAGGTACTTAAGTACTCAAACAACTGATGTTATTATAATTATTTTTTTCTATTGTTATTAAATTTTATTTTATGCATATAAGTACATGTACCTCTTATTGTTTATATGTTTAATATGCATAAAATCTGATCTAACCATAATATTAATAATTAATATCAATATCGTGTTTCTAGACTATAATAATTAATTAATGAAATATTATTATTATAATATACTCGTATTCATAAGTACTCATGAATTTTGAAAATTCAATTACTAATTTTCATATTTTTTTTTTTTCTTAAATAATTTTTTTTTTATAATACATTTGTCTTTTGATTACTTATTGTATCCTTATTCATTATTTCGGTTTCATTTTTATATCTTTAACATTTTAGCGTTCACTTTAATTAATAATTAATATTTGGTACTGAATAATATTATTATACACTTTACAGTGTTATACAAGATACAACTATACGGTTATTTCGATGTATTATACTAAGTGTTAATAAAACTATCATAACGCTTTAGTGTATTTTAATTCTGACACTTTTTATTATTATTTCTGACATTTTTATTATTATCATCACGTATTTGTGTATGCAAAAAGTGACTTTTATAATATAGAATTTAGTACGTTATTATGTTAAGTTTCTTTTTAAAATTTTCTATTATAATATAACTGACACTTATAATAATTTAATACTGTCGTTCAATTTTTAAGTATCTAAAGGTACTAATAGAATAATTTGACATCGTTATAAATATATGAGTACCTATAACAAGTGTATAGGTAATTTTTTTTTTAAGATTTTTAGCTTGCTTTGGCATACGAGATTTGTTTTTTTTGCTAACATTTTATCTGATACTCTTATTTTTGTTGTAAAATATACTTTTATTCGTTTTATCGTTTACACGGGTATAAGTATTTTAAATGCATACCTAGTATTTATGTATATTACCTATATGATTATTTGTTCAATAAATTTAGAAAATATTTGTTCATCGTTGGTCCACAAGTAGGTATATGTATATGTATATTGTATATACGTATATATGTAGGTACTGTATATAGTACGATCGATTTCGATACTTAGTTAACATATAATTCGATAAGATTTTGGTGATTTAAATTAGGCTCTATCGTGGAATTATAATAATGATATAAAAGCAAATAATTACCTAATATAAATATAATAATAATATTTTTAATAAATAGACTAGGTAATAAATTTATTCATTAGATTCAATTGTCTATATAGGTTATTTCGTTTACAATGACTTATTATCTGTGAACAGTGGCGTATTAAGGGCGGGCAAGTGGTGGCGATCGCCCCGGGTGGCAATATTAAGGACGTTATTTATGTATTACTTCATTTTTCTAATATCTAGATAAAAATTTTAATTTATAAAGTTTTACAAAAATTTAATTTTTCTATCTTATTAGTTTTTTGTCATACAAAATATTGTGGCGGGACACCAATTACAAAGTGATGATTTACCTATTTCTGTACTTATAATGTACTCTCTAATCATAAAAAATAATTATAAAGAATTGTATCCATAGGTAGGTATGTAGAAATTGCGTTTAGAATTTTTCTGTCATGTCCTATATCTAACTGTTTTGCTGAGAGATCTTTTTCAGTCTTAAAAAGGGTCAAATCTTATTTGAGATCAAAAACTACAGATGAGAGGATAAATTCTTTGGCTGTTTTAACCATAGATTCTGATATCACAAAGAACTATGGATTATGAATTATAATGATATTAGATACCTTTGCTAATGAAAAAGCTTGCCGTAAATATTTTTAATTTTAACATATTTTTATACATCAAGTTTTTTTTTTAATGTTGTCACAACCTATTAATTTTTTTTGTATAGTTAATAATAAAATACATATACCTATTATAATTATATATGTACTTCAATTGATGTATTTTTTTATGTACCTATAAGGTATAACTAATAAACCTTTCAGAATATGAGTGTAATGAAGAATGTATTGGTTTCACTACGATACGTTTTTTTTTTTTTTTTTTTTTTTATATAAATTCACCTATTGCTGAAGAAATTTAGGTTGGGAAGGGGGCGTTTTTTTTTTTTTACCTGGGGTGCAAAATTTTTAACTACGTCTCTGTCTTTGGATATATACTATTTTTTCATAACCGTAATATTCTTTGCAGTTTTCGGTGTTTTGTTTAGGCATCAATTTAAAATTGTATCGGAACATTCATAACGAGTAATAGTCGGATAGATATTTCATCCGACGTTTTTGAAAAAACCCGATAATGTTGCTATATCTATTTAGTATTTACACTGAGAATCGCAACATCTGATTTTTGAACGAAATTTTTATTTATTTCCTCGTTTTTTTTTCTATTCTTTTCATAGAATTGCATTCGTATTAGCACTGAAGAAAAATCGCTCTCAATGAAAGAGGACTTGAGTACTCAGTGATTTCTTTTTATTACGATTCTCCATACATCTATGAAAATATAAGTAATTTTTCAATTTATTCGTACATTTTATTTTAATTTGTAATTATATTATTAGTAGTTATATTAGAATTTTAAAATTTTTATAAATGTTATTGAAAAAATTTAATACTTTAATGTTACATTTATTAATGTACCTACGTATTCACCGCCTAGTAAATTTGCAGTAAGAATTCGATATTTTGTTAATATTGTATGAAACGAAATTGATAAAATTACCTATTACATTTAAAGTAGTAAAATACGCGTTTTTTTCATATTATCTTCAGTACACTTTTATAAATATAAATTATTGTGCGTTAAGCATGTATTTATTATAATAATTTATAATGTTATCTGTTTGGTTTTTGTTGATATTCGATGTTCTCGAGTGCTCTAATGCATTACAGTTTAATATTATTTTGTATAATACGTGTATAATGATAATTACAATTTTAAATCATAATCGAAACTAATTTTATTTCCGTTAACAAATATAGTAATGATACATAATATAAATGCAACGAAGAAAAAAAGGTTTCAAATAACAAAATTAAATTCTGTACAATATATTATTATATAAATCAGGCTGGACTGATATAAAAATTATTTATATAATATCATATACTTACTGTAATCTATTTTTACCTACCTATTTATAATGTAACAACAATAATTTAAAGTTAAAAATAGATTAGGTAGATATAATATTATTATATATAAATATAATAATAATATTAATGTAGTCGTGCGTCTTGTCTATACATAAAATATGAGTATACAATTTGTTAATATAATATTATAATAATATGACAAATTCGATTGGAACATAATAATAATATTATATTTTATCATGAGGTATATTAGGATATAAATGAGTCGTTTCGACTATAATTCAGTAAACACATACAAATTATAAAAATTCTATTATTATACATTTATAATATATTATTATATTATCTATTATAATATCATTATGTATATAGATAATCTATGAGTGGAATAAACGAGTTTAAGCTAGATACTAATAGTATATGCAAATTTGAATTAAATATAATAATTGAATAAAATACAATAAAAATAGCGTGCCTGAAAAATAATAATGATTGTCAACGAATACATGCTACTGTATTAGAATGTGTGTGCGGAGGAGGAAGAGGAGAATGTCTGTATAGAAATATTATCACAAAACGTTTAACAACAAAATAAATAAAATTATCACAATAATAATAATAATAATAATAAAGGCTCGGTTACCCAATAACAAGAAAAAATCAATAAATAATATATGTTATAAATATATACATAACATTATATGTATAAATAATATAACATGATGAATACACTACCACCGGTTGCTGTATAAATTTGATTTGAAATATGTTTGTTGTACATAATAAAAAAGAGAATGACTAAAATCAATAAAATAAAATATAACAATAAATGGCAAAATGAATAAAAAATAAAAATATAATGTAATATATTTATATCTAACGAGTAAAATCGATCAGTCTTTAGGGATCGACATTGAAATCAACGCAAGTGTATTATCTAAACTCACTTTTCAAATGTATCATCACATACATGTAATTTAGTAATTAAATTATTTATTGCCTTCGATTAGAATATATTTTACCTATCATATTATATATAATAAAATCACTAGACATCTATCACCTCTATACTTCTACAGTTCTACCTAGTTAAGAGTGTAACTGGGTAAAATCGTAATCGTATCGCTTTAGCTGCGACTTATTCGTGTCCTTGTTTTAACTCAATTTTGGGTCCAAATTCTATATTTTGTAATTTGTCCTCGTAATCTTTAACTAGTTCGGCTTTTGTCTAGAAAAAGAAAGAAAAATAATAATGAATAATAAAATATAGCAAATTAAATGTCGATTAATTCTTAATTGGCATTTAATAACAGGATTCTGAAATAATTACCTACTTAATTTACATGCATACAACTCATATATTTTAAATTTATGTCATTTTTATACAAAATTATACGGTCTATATTAATATTCAATTTTTTAGATATTCTTTTAGGTAATTTTTTAAAATGGAAGACCAGAAGGAATCAATATTTAAAAATCAAATACAGGTACAATAAACATTACCTATGTCTTTTGCTGTATATTTAAATATCTCAAATAAATTTATAATTACATGTATAAGATAAAATGATAAATAGTTTGTTTATACGATTATATTTACTTTGTTCTTGAGATCATTAAAGTTTTGTCTGATTTCCTCGTGTTGTTTTTCCAACTCTTCTGTTTTTTTTTCGTATATCTGAGCTAAACGCACTCGTTCGTTTACCCCTTTCTCCACCATACAACTGGACACTTCTCGTTTGATTCTGTCGAAATAAATAATCAAAACATATCTGTACTTCTATTGACTTTTTATTTGACAAGTCAAAATTCATATGCTAACATTAAAGAAATACTATACACATTATACAATGAGGGTATTTTTAGGAAAGATTCAATTTTTAAATTATTATTTTTAACTATGAAATAAATATTAAAAGCATTTCTTTCTAAAATATCCAAGAATGTCTTTTCATATTATGTCTTAATCTCAATTTGGGAAATATGAGTAAATATTTTGTTACCTACAATAAAGTAATACAGATACCGTTATAAACGTATATAATACTTAGTTCTCACCATTCTTGTAACACAAAATTTCAATTAGTCTGTACACAAAAATATTATCTATTTCGAGATAATGAAAAATAATTATTTATACAAACTAATAATAGTTAAGCAGTCAAATTTTTCTAATTGCTATTATCAGTTAAACATTAAGAGTGAACAAAATTGAAAAATATAGTCTTTGAGTAAGGAAAATTATTTATTAAATAATGATTATTATTCTCTTATTATACTCAGCACTTGATTTGTGAGGGGTGCCCGGGGGGACAGAGTACCTCTTCTATTTTTAATTTTTTTGAGCATACCCCTACTAATTATTAAATCCCCTATGATATTACATGTATACTAAAGCATATTAGGGGGAGAGGGGGACGCTAATTTTTTTGAAAGTCTGATAGTCCCCATTCTTTTTTTCTCTAAATCAAACACTGCTTATACTAGTATATTATTTTTATTACCAATTCACATTTGTAAAAATACTATGTTCCAAGATAAAAATTATAAAATGTCAAATGATTTATTAATATAAATAAAATGCAATTACTATTATAGTAATTAGTGAAAAATATAATACGATCTATTTAAATCTTTTGTTATTACTAAATAACAAATACTATTTACAAGTACTAATTTACTAATGTTGTTTTAAATTTTAACAAAAATTAGCTATTTAAAAAGTTTAATTAATTTTTATTACAAATTCAACTAGTTATAATTATACAATCTACATTTAAATACAGTTAAGTATAACATATAACTATAGTACTTTGATAATATTTAATAATAACGAATAATTATTATTACTTAAAAATATAATTTATAATAGGGGTTACAAAATGAGATCTAGAATTCCAGACCACAAACGTATATAATATATTATTATATGGATCTCGACGTGACACTAAAAAAAAAAAAAAATATATGTCAGCCTACGAATAATACAAAAATAACTTTGTGTCGTCGAGGGGCGACAAGTATGCTGAACTACAGATAATAGTATATTAATATTTAGAATAAGTATTACAATATTTATTGCAAACTGTGAGTGTCAATGCCTTATCAAACGATATTTATGTAAGATGAATAATGTTATTCGTATTATTATTTCCTCCTACACATATTATTCGCAACAATAGTTGAAGGAAAAATTGAGTATGGTTACATACATGATATGTCGTTTCATGTTCATTTAATATGTTTTTAAAATAAAATGAAAATAAGATAGCGTGTTTTTTAACAGTTACCTACATGTTATTAATACTAATGTTTTTACACTAATTCAATACTTAAATTTTATAAATATAATATATCCTAGAAAAAACATTATTGAATATTGTATAATAATGTATATATAATATTGGTTACCTTCCAATCTCGTCTTTGTCCTTGTGGATCTTGGCCAAAGATTTCATTTCGTGTCGCCTGCGGTCTTGCAATTTCTTCATCACGTCTGCAGTTTCTTTGTCCAACAGCACCCGTAACATTTTCATCTGGTTGGATTGCGACGATCGCATCACCCTTTCTAACGACGAGAACACAATTTCGTGATACTTTTCTTGCATGTCCCGTTCTTGTATTACATGTTCTCTACCCATTGCCAGCAACCGTTCTGACTGACTTCTAGACATTCTTGGAATAGAGCTGGTCGAATTGTCCGTATCGCACTCAGACGATTCAGACGCATCTTGATGACTCTGTAAAATGCTCTCCTGACTGAGAAACAACAATAAAAATAAAAATATGTTTTTAGAAACAAATCGTCTAATATGTCAAAACATAAATAATTGATAAGCAAAATCATTGAAAATTGTAATATTCACTCTTATTTTTGCTATATTATCTAATTTTGCGATTTAATTATTCAGTATAATTATATAATTACATATTTTTAATTGATATTCGTTTGACGAATCTGGAACTCATCGAAAACTTGGACATGCGGGTCCGTTCGGAATCGTGTGATGATTTCATATGCTGTATGCGATGTCTTTCTTTTTCATGTTTTCGTCGAAGCATTTCGATTTTCTTTTCCATCTCCAATTTTTTTTCTTTTACTAATTTGTTGTCCATAAGCTTTGTCAACGACTCAGCTACAATACCTTCGCTTACTGTGTGCAATAAAAATAAATGTAATTTATTGGTAATTTTGAAATGTATAATCATGACCGGCTAGTAATTGAACTTGATTGTTGATTAACTTACGGGAAGAAGTCACTATAACTGGATTTCTTTGAGCACCTTTTGGGCCCATGCTAAAATCATCGTTTACCGAATAATCCATTGTCGACACTGGATGGACAATTACCGACTTTCGGTGGGCTGGCAAAGTCATATGCATATTAGGATGGGTGGTAGGTAAGTCCGGACAGCTTGTCTGATGGCGGGTGACTGGTTTGACGTCACGATCTACCAGTGCAGAAGTTACCTGAAAACGTATCTTTCATTTTATAATATCTTCCCAAAAAATTAATTTCATAATAAATAAAATATATTAATATATTCTTATTTAAAATGTTGGTTAGATACCTAGTTAAGTTTTAAATATTAATTTAATAAAAATGATAAGTAAATGCTTATTATAGTATAATTTTTATGCCTTTACATATATTATATTATAATTAAGTGCATATTTTTTAGAGTTTCTTAATATAGATATTCCTTAAGGTTTAAATAGTGCATAATTAAATTACAACTAGTTCTTAAAAAAGTACTATTAAAAGTAAATGAAAAAATATACATTACAAAAACAGGCAATAAAATTTAAAATAAAATTTGTATTTTGTTCACTCTCTTAATTGAAATGTTTACGAGTATATTAATTATTTGAAAGTGAAATTAATTATTCTAGTCTTGAAAGTAGCAAAATATTTGATAATAAAATTATAATACAACTATACTATAGTATACCATTTTATTAATAATAAATTGTGGTTTGTCATCTTACCAGTTACGGATACTTAATAAATTATAATAATTAGTAATAATTTGAAATGATAAAACATCACAAAAAAGAAAATATAATGTTGGTAATGAGAGAGGCTTCAGCCCCTTAACTCTTTCTCTGTGTGCTCCTCTGGTAACTTAAAATTTAAACATCACAAAATGTATTGTAAAAATAGTGCTTAAATTTCTATTATATATCATAATTATTATACAATATATTATTTTTTAAAATTAAAAAAAAAAATTTTCTAAACTTGTGAAATATCATACCATAGGGGTATATTGTGAATAAAATATCATTATTTTTTGATATTATTATACTTACTTCGTTTGATTCGATTTGTTCCATTTCATCCGCGAACACAGCCAATTGTTTTGTGCGCTTATCCAAATCTGATTGGAATTTAATGGGATTAGCCAAAGCTTCTGCAAAATCTGATAAGCCATCGGGCACGTAGTCTTTAACGGTAATTTTTAAAAATAACGTCGCACATGGTAAAGGCTGTCCCATTTCGTTCCGAAGTCCTACATGTCTATAACCCGGGCATAGACCGACTACAGGAATGACCCGATGGCCGATTAATTTACCGGAATCTTCGAAAACGGCGAGTCGTAAAGATGCCAGCTGTGGAAGAACTACCTGTATGAATGAATGATAAAATTGTGAAATTATAATTTCAATTATATTAATTATATTAATTATATTTTCAAAAGTGGAGGATGTTTTCAGAATTTAAAAAAATGATAACTAGTGTGGAATCTATATATAAAAATAATGTATTTGGTATATAATTTAATATGTGTAATTTGAATTCCTAATAATTAGTACAGAAGAGTTAAAAAAGCTATAGACTAGTAGACAGTTATACTGTATTTCAGTCTTATCAATAAATATATAAAACTATAATATAGGTTTTCAAAATGTTATGAATCAATAACAAGCAGAAAGAATATTAAGCGAGAAAAAGTTAAGTACAAGATGATAAAGAATCTACATTAGCTACTATATGGATATTTAACTTATAGTAAATATTGAAGTGCATAATAAATCGGGTTACAAAAGATAAAGATTAACGATGGAACTTGTGATGAATAAAAAAATTCGCAAGGATTAAAAATATTCACAACTAGCAAGCGTAGAGAATATGAATTCAATTTTCACTAATGAATGTCGTCTGGTTAAGAACTATTAATAGGAAAAGCGCGACAAATTATTACCTTTTTGAATACAAACGGTTCGTCACCATACACCGGATTGATACCGTTGTACTGTACGATGCGGGTGCGGAATTTTTTCCGGACTGTGTCAGCCGGAAGACCGTACATCTCCACGTCCACGTAGGTTCCCGCCCGTTTGTCGGTGAGCATCTGACCAGAAATGACATCCACGGTCAGCGTGCCGGCAATTATTCCATCGACGGTAGACTCAGCGAACGGGTCGAAAGTTCGGTCTGCTCGCCTCATGAACTCTGGCTTTAGCAAGTAACCGCTGCGCATGTTGTACTCAAATATTCCTAGGTTCAGCTGCATGGGTACGTCCATGGTCTGATAGTTCAATGCGACCAGTTGACATCCCGCGTCCCAGAATACCTGCGGCATGAAATTGGACGAGTCAAAACGAGTGCCGGCCGGGTAGACGCGACTTAGTTGATTTTTGTTGTATTTGACAAACTCCATTGGGCGTTCCTTAAGTAGCGTCATTGCTTGTTTTTCGTCAAACGACGACATCTCGTAGTGGCGGTTTTTCTCTTAAAATAAAACACCATACGATAATTAAATTACGAAATATAAATAAGGCTATTTAACCGATAAATTAACAAAATATAATACACGTGTTGTCACGATGTATAAATTCGTATACCTAACTCTAGGGAAGATCACTTCGCATGATGTCGTGTAAAAGAACAGTAAGAACATAATGTAGATTTAGATGAAAATGCAGGTTTAGCTAACCTAACTTAAGCTGTATGTCTGTATAATTAATTCCGATTGAAAGTTGCTCTTTTTATTACGATAGTTATTTTATGCACTTGTCTTTACCACGTTTCTATAATAATTGTTGCTTAATCATATTCATTAAATAGATGTTATAGTTTTGGAGCATTTAATTATATTGAAATGACGCTATTGCGATTTAAATCTGATGCGAAAATTAAATATATTTTCATTGGTTATCGGTCTTCCAATTATACCAAAAGACCCAATATAAAAATGTTGTTATACTCGTTTATTATGTTATGAACCCCTGAATATTTTATTTTATATTCAAGTATATTATTT
>JAIUCT010000022.1:6394903-6432534 GCA_021307375.1 Tetraneura akinire | reverse complement strand
AATAATAATAATAATAATAATAATAATAATAATAATAATAATAATAAAATAAATATATATTTTACGAAAAGAATCCAGTCATCCATAAAATATTATAATATATTTTATAAGTACAAGATGTACCACCGGGTTCATAATATATAGGTACTCGTCAATCCGAATTTAAATCTATTATAATATTATTTTTAAATGAAATAAATATTTGATTACCTACCAATTTATATTCAATGTAAGCAATTGTCATGTTTCATTTTTTTTTTTTTTTATAACAATAATATTATATTTTAATAAAATGATAAAACATTTAATTGATAAACAATAATTATTTATTAAGGGAAAAGAAAGCTATATACATTACTACAAAACGTAACAATTAATAACCAAAATTATAATTATTTATTAATTTTTTAAATTTTTTTTTAGATAAATGAAAATTAACTAAACAGATTATAAAATCGATCAATGCATTTAATAATTAAAATACAATTATTTTTTTTTTATTTAGATTTTACTACTCGTAAAAAAAAAATAATAATACTTAATGAAAAATGTGACTTGTTTTTTCGTAATGTATGAATTACAAAATTTACATTTTAAAAATTCGTAATAGATCAAAAGTTATTGACAGGGGCAAACCTGGTGGAACACCCGGTACACTTATACGATTAAAATTTATATGCTTTTTAGGCGAGGTGCGTTTTCATTTATACGTAATAAGTATACATTTTTAAGAAGGCGTTGGTAATTTATTTAATGGATGATACTATGATAGTATATATTTTAAAAGTTTCATACGTGGTTTTATTATATTATATTATTTTTACGGAACGAATACGAATTAGAGGTGCAGTCCATTTGCGCCCCAAACACGCCTTTTTCATTGCCCACGTGCTCTAGAAACTATACCCATTTGCGCCCGAAATATTTTTAGTAAAAACGCGTTAAATTTATTTAACATTGCCAATTCGTACGCCGGAATCAAAAATGTCTATACTAAATATTATATAGTAGGTACCTATAGTATAGAAATCTGTGGTCGGAATACGTATGATACCTACATATTTTAACTGCGATACCTCGTCAGTTCATAATGTTATTGAAATTTTATACATCATTGCAAAGTATAAATTCAATATAATAATGTGTTCCTTAGTTCCTTACAACTTCTTAAATTATAAATAGTGAACGGCAACGTTGCATGCAAAAATACTCGTATTTGGGCTATAATAATTCTACAGGTAGTGATGCCTTATCTTTTCGGCGCAAATGTCCCTTTCCCTCAGGGGCGCAAATGGGTTTCACCGCGAATTAGTTAATGGAATGTCCCAAATTCACAAAGTCTATGGTAGACAAAAAGTATTTTTCCAACGACCTATTTTACTTAAATTATACAAATATTCGTAATAATATGATAACGCGCACTTTTAACGGTAGAAAAATGTTTAGAAAATTAAGCGAGTTAATTGATTTATTTTTAAATATAAGATAAGAAACAAATATGATCAATACTCAATAGAAATACAATAATTACTTTTTAATTGGAATCTTGCCGTTTTTGTCGACTAACAAATGCAGTTTGGTATGCGTTTTGTGTAAGAACTCAATTGGCGACCAGTTTAGCTGTACTAAGTTCAGAGCAAGCTTCAGAAGACTGTCCGTCCAAATCTATAAAACGAAACCGTGGTATAAAATTCATAAATGTTTTATATATATCTATTTGTTTTATATATTGCGGTAGCAATATATATTTTTAAAACGCTGTATACATTCTACATATAGGTACCTACAATAATTTATTATCAAGAGCACTATATAGGTATACGTATTTATCCATAATAAATCGACTAAAAAATAAAAATATTTTATTTTTTTGTTTTTACGTTCAATTTGTAATATTTTGGAGTACGTCATCTGTGTTCATGTACATTATAATTTTTATTAATAATTTATAAATGACTAATAAAGTCGAAATTTTCGTCATTACGTACCTCCTAACACACAATAACATATAAAAACATGCAAAATATACCTATAATATATTAATATGTAAATATAAGAAAATAAACTCGTAGAATATCATTATTAAATATACAAATTACCTGCAGAAACGAATTAAAACACTAACTTATCGTCTAAATTGATCATAAATATAATTTAATATTTAAGTATTGGCCGTAATGTATTACGCAAAAAATAAAATGACTATCACACATATTATTATGTATAAATTATACATACAGTACCTATAATGTTTAAAAACATATTAGGTCACATTTACATTTTGACGTATTATTATAGACGCGTTATAATTACATTGTAAAATAAATACATACGTTCAAATAAAAGGATTCAATCGTTGATCGAACGTATATAGGAAATAATTTAACTATTGATAAATTAACGCTGAAAATAAATTTAGAAAAATTTAATTGTACTAAGTAGTTTATTATAATTTTATTTTTTCTTACAACGAGTATAAAGTAATTCAATTCACGATTTAATAAAAAAGTAATATAAATATATTATTATAAATTATTTGTATAACATATAGTAACACAAAGTAAAAATTTAAAAAAAAAAAAAATATATTATTTTTTACATTTCAATTACGCTAAACTGTGTCTACCTGATAATAATATTAACTAAAGTTATCTTTATTTCAAGTTCAGGTACCTACCATTTTTACGGCGGTGATAAACTTTTAAATCATAAAAAAGCGATAATAAAATATTCCAGATATATTTATTTCAATTTTCATATAATATATTATATTTGTCTTTATTTTTAAATACATACTTGTTTCTATTATACATATAGATACATTTTTTTTTTTTTTTTTTATAAAATATTTGTGCCGTATGTACAATATATTCTTATATAACTACGATCTATTATCAGCTATAAATAATTATCTAGGCCAAATTATATTCGAATTATTTAAATTTTATAACTGAATCGCTAATAATTCTCAATTAATCGTCTTCACGTACGAGTACCTATTTATAATATTATTCATCACGACTTTTTACAATCATGCCCAGTATATTATTATCATATTATATGAATTATTTATTCATTTCATTGTACACGGCATCGTGAACAAAATTATGTAAATTTAATTAATATTTACATAAACGAACAACCCTATAATATTATAAACAATATGAACTCAAGTATTTATTATCTTCGAGAAAACAAAGTTTTATTAAAATTGTAAAAAGAACGGGAGAAAAATTCTCTCTCTTTTCCATATGGATATTACGAGTAATACGCTGCATAATAATATGATAAATCGTCTAAAATATAAATTTAAGTTAAGCACTATAAAACTATAATATACTTTATTCACGCAATTCATTTAACCTACGTACCTACGTTATAAATAATGTTTCTAAAAAAAATATAATATAATATATTAATATTGAACATCGGATAAATTTCACAAATCTAAGTGCAACAAAGTAAATTTAAAAAATAAAGTATATTATAATAAATGCGTACAAGTATAAATCGAGTAATGATTATTACTCCGACAACAGCAGAATAATATATACCTATTATGTATTATATATTAAAAAAAAAAAATAATAATTTCAAATATTATAATAATGATAAGAACGTATCATTTAGTTAAATTAATAATGTACAATAATATTATTATTATGTATAGGATAATCGGAATAATATTTAGTCATAAAAATTCAAATTTACAAGAAAAATAAAGTACGTATACATATTTCCGTTCAAATTTCACACGTTCTCATGCAGATCAGGAAGTTTATATACGAATGTTCAATTGTTCAAATATATTTTTGGATACGGTTTCCTTTATATATTTTACGACGAGAACATAACATTTTTTATCGCCCTATTTACATACCATATAATAATAATATTATACAGTTTATGGCGTGTAATATAAGCTTTATACATCATATTACAATTAAATAATAATATTTAAATAATGCAAAATCTCAAATAGCATACAACTTCAAACACCGCGATTAGCATACGCTTAATGACGTCCTCGTTTCAAATCTAGTATCACGAATAATCCGTATAAAAATACGTTTAAGTTTTAAGGTCATACTACCTATTTCTCTTCCATCAGTCCGATCGATATTATGGAACGATAAGAAATTTGAAAATTGATTTGAAATCACTATGAAATGTACTTGAGAGGCAATATTTTAAAATTGCATTCTTAATTAAACATAAATAATGATTTAAAATTTGAGCGAAGCGAAAAATGTATTGGTTTTACAATGATGTATTGATGTGTGTCTTTTTTTTAAAAAATATCTATGTAGGTAATATGTAGACACTTTTTCTGCAAGGAATAATGCACCGATTTTCACGAATAGCATATGTTTCCAGTTGGAATGTGCATTATTTAAGTCATTTTTCGAATTTCTCACAATCGACCCTAAGCGATAAAAAAAAAAACTAACAAAAAATGATAAAAACTGTATTTTTCCCCAAAACTTAAATTTTCAACGAATTTACTCGTAATTTTAATAAATTTTAATAATTCACCATAACTTAGACAATTTTGAATGTGATAAAATTTTGGAACCGTTACGTTAATTATTCTACTAAATATATAACTTTTAATATTTCCTAAAATTCTCGTTTTTATATAAAAATATAAAGTTTGATAAAATTATCAATTTTGGGTTTTAAGGTCTGAAAATTTTACTGAAGTGTACTCACATATTACTTAACATGATACTAAAATATTAGAAAAAATTCTCTTAATTTTTTTTATATGTGATTAAAGTTGAAATTTGAGTAAAATTAATATTTAAAGTATTTATATGGATTCTTCTTATTATATTTAAATATATTACAATAATGTTAAATAAAATTTTTGTAGTTGTTTTAAGTTTAAAGAGCAAGGGAATGGATTCTGATGTGGAAGGGATACAGGTATAAAGAGGATAATGTTAAATTTTGATTAATATTTGAATGCATTAATAAATCATTATACTCGAAAAACAATTCTGAGTGAAGTACTGTCAGATTTGGGTATTTTGGAGGCTCATTTAGAGGTTATATGATAAATTATTTATAATTAACCTAGAGACTGATAAATGTAAAAATTTTAATCAATACATATATATATATATATATTATTATCTGATGAACTTCGCTCAAAATCGTATTTCCTAATGTAATGATTTATCATTGCATTCAAATTTTAATCAAAATTCAACACTATCTTCTTTACACTTGTATCTCTTCTAAACCAATCCTTCCCTTACTTTTTGTTATTGAAATTTTATTCATTTATTTATATATAAATTAATAAATTGAAAAAAAATCGCCTGACCGATGTCAAGTAAACTTGTTGCTAAATTCAAATCTGTATTCAAAAATTAAATTGAATCATTACTGTCATTGGATTAATGGAAGAAATCTAGGTAGTTTTTGTAGCAAAAAATTCAAACGTCCTACACTATAGCAGTTCGCTATGCCATGTTCGTTAATCTCGCATTCTACTCTTCCGTAGTACAATATTTAGTTCACGCTGAGTTTTTAACATTAAAAATATTACAGTCACACCAACACATATTTACTTCTCACACAACAAACAGTGCGTAACACAAAAATAGCTAGAAATTGCCTAAACATGACTCCTACAAAACTGCGGGTCCTCAAGAACCGAACTTTTAGAAAACGATAATATATCGTTATTATCATTGTAATTTATTTACAAATCAAGACCAAATAATAATATTCTATACACATTTGCGCAAAACATTAGTTTTTAAAGTTTTAAATTTTTAAAATTCAAACGTCCGTGAACTGGTGATAAACTACAGTAAGCGGACGTTAACCCGTCAAAATTTATGTTCCTTTTTTTTTTTTTTTTACCACTCGATCGTTTCCCTTTTTTAATAGTTAAGAACGAAATAACGAATAAATTAATATACATCCGCTCGAAATCTAATGCAATTTATAACGCGCGGTCTCGTTTCGAATGTCGAAAAAATGTATATAGGTAGTACCTATAGTACCGTATATACAAAATAAAATAATTTCAATATCCGACGGCCCGCGTTAAGAGCATCATCCGCGGCGTATTGTACAATTTGTATATAATTTCGGGATGACAGCCAAAACTCGAACGATAATATCTTTGTAATATATTTTTCATCTTGCTTTTTGCGACCGGGTCCACGTGTTATTAATGCGCGTTTCATCTAAATCCGTCCGTCCAACGTCGATAGACGCTCCTCATTGATTGTAATATTTATATATACCTATATAGGACGTTCAGAATTTCGTATTACAAAGATATTGAAAATAACGCCAAAGAGGTATAGTACCTATATTATATCGCACACTGTATATTATATTTTTTCTTCCCCGGGGTGAGAAACCCGCGAGGACTATTATACTTACACGCAATATTGGTCGAGTACGTTTTAAACGAGTATACTATTTTCGTTATATATAATATTATATACTTTTAACAACATAATATATAAATATATAATATTATATTAGTATATAGTTTCGTATAGACGGAATTCGGTGGAAGTTAGGTTTACGTCCGTATATATAATACTCGTATATATGTACATCTGATACAGCGTTAAGGACGTAACAAAATCCAGTCGAAAGTACCTATACTGTCTCTATATTTATATACGCACAATGATAATCTGACGAGTGTTTAACATCTTTGGAATCTAAGCAAGATTTTCAAGATTTTTTCCTCCTCTTTAAAATACTACTAAAATACTACTATATGTCAATAATTCTATATTATTATATCTTTAGATCGTCTTTGCGCACTTGGGATTTACATAACATTCACACATTCTAAAGATATCATATTTTAATTATTAATATTTTTAAATGTTTAAAAAAAAACGATTATGTATATTATTGTATTAGTATATTAATATTAATATAAATTTTACAAGGAAAAAATTGTATAATAATTCGTATAATAATGTTTGTGACGATTTATTCACTGAGAATTTTTTAAGGTTATGAAAATATGCATGCATTACTTCGTCGTGTTTAATGTGGCCACACGATGGCAGTAACAACCGATTTGCATACCTAATACGAGTATTTTATTCTCTCAATAACGTGCGCAGGACATAATTGGTTTTATTATTATAATATATTATTATGACACGATAAGATTATATTAAATGCATAATATTAATAATAATTAAAAAAAAAAAAGAAAACATTTTCATAATTTTACAAACATCAGAAACTTTTAAAAATCAAAGATCCATATTTAATAAAAGTTTATATATTACTTTCATAATTTATAACCTTTTTTTAATGCATTTGATTTTTTTTTAAAAATGGTACTTCATTAAATACTAAGACATTTGATAAAAAAATTGAAATTCGATTATAATATATAATATACCTAATATTATCAAAATTATTAAAAAAATATTATTCATTTTTTGTAATAAATATTATTAAAGATATCCAAACATTAAGTGGAAGTCAAGAATGAAAAACACATTACTTAATTTTAACTATGAAAATTAAATCAAAGGTTTTACTGTGTTATTTAATTATAATACACAATGTGAAAAATTGAAACGCAAAATAACATATTATGAATATATGTAATTCACGAACATTAATATGTCACTTGCAATAACTATTTAAAGTCATTTCCGTTTTTCATTTATCCTTTTTTTTTTTTTTTTTTTTTTTTTTTGTTATACTCGTAATATGATTCATACCTACATCAGAAAATACGTAGATATAATACAAGTTGAAGGTAATTTCAATTATATACGGCGTATATCTTCTTAAAAACTTCCTAACGTTGATCAAATCCGTTTTTTATGTTTTCGTTCGCACACGATAAAATAAATTACTGGTATTATTATATTATTGTTCTACTGTTCCAACAAAACCGCATTATTTTACGAATGTTTTATTTTACTTTTTTCATTCGCAATGTTATGTAGTTTGTAAACGTTGAGAACTAAGCCTGATCAAATCAACTAACTCCCACGATGTACACAGTAATTTGTATAATATCTCGTAATACATATAAATTATTAAATTATGAGGTCACTACAATATTCGACTAGTGGTTTTCTTTTTCGTAAAACGAAACCATACGATTATGACGTATACACTCGAACTACCGATTCAATGGTATTATTATTTATAATAATAATAATAATAATAATAATAATAATAATAATAATAATAATATAATTAATGATATTATTAATTCCTGACCGTTCGTAAAACTATCAATAATAATATATCTGTGCCACAAGGGAAAACTATACGAGACAGGGAACATCATATTTTGGATTTGGAAGTTTAAAAATATCAATCGTTGTGTAGGTAACATTTTCATATGAAAAATTGAACTAAAAATTGCCCATTTATATTATAGAAACCTTTCGTTATGAAATATCAAACAATTATAACATAATATTTTATGGATATTGGGTATACGTATTGGATTTTAATGTATTTATCATTTAAATTCTTTGGATAACGATTTAATAGTCCATCTCGCTAAATATTTTAAAATCTTTAATTTTATCATTTGTATAAAATTATATATTATTATCCAGTTTTAAAAAAATAAAATGTATTAGGATGAGACGAATGAGAAAATTTGTAAAAAATGATTAAACTAATTTTTTTGTGTATAAGTAAAAATTACATGTCAATATAACGTGTATATTCTGATTTTAACATAATATATATGTATATATTATATATTACGATTATTAAAGTTAGAATCGTAGTGGTCCACACTTGTGGTGGTAGTTAATGATTAACACAAATTGGATTTTTAAAAAAAATTATTTATTTTTTAAATTATTTTTCTACTAGTTTCTGCCGGAGGGTGAAAAGAGCTGTTTATATCTCAATATTTCGATGGACGATTTGATATTATTATAGAAATTATTGACAAGTAGAGACGATATATGCCCATCGTACCCATACCTAATCGATTTTGGTTATTACTTATTTTGTTGTGATTCTGAAAATAATAATCTTAGATAGGTTTCGCAATTTATATTTATTTCTCGTTACATATAAAGTTATAATATTACAATTTACAATGATAAAAGTCGTGTTATATTTTCAAACAGTTTTTTATAAATAACTAATGCAATTTATAACTTTGTTATCATTTTAAAAATTCATCGTGTTCGTCATTTTCATAATAATATTATGACCACGTTATATTAAATTTCCGATTTTTGATCGGATAAATATTTAATATATTTAATCAAACTTATTGGCTATTTATTTCTATATGTAGGTACTTAATGTTTAATTTAGTACTATTGAATAGCTATATTATAATAAAAATCGATAATTTATTTTATTTTTCCAAGACTGAATATTAAAATTTATAATATTCGAATTTTATAAAAAAAATTTAAAAATAAATACGATTATTTCGCAAATTATTACAATTATAATATAAAAAATATTTTTTTATGTATTCTCTTCAAAAGTATATAAAAAGCATAAAGAAAAATAATATAATTACTAAACGTTATATCCTCTTATTGATTGTGAATAACAAAGGCAAATATGAAATAATAATTAAATAATAATGTTATAAAATAATATAGTCTTTATAGTTACATTTTTATTTAAAATTGAATTTGGTTCTTTTCTTGCATACTTAATATAATATTAGGACTGACAATACTTACAAATTTCATTTACTTAACTGAATTATAAAATATAAATGTGTAAAATGTTTTATTAAAACTAAATTATAATCGAATACACTAAGTGATATTTTTAACGTAGATAAATGTTAAGATATTTAAAACATTTTAATTATTATTTTACGTTAAGTTGTTGATGGGTTACCACCCATCATTTTAAATGTAAGAATATTATTCAAGTGGAAACATAAAATTATTATCTATCTTTTATAATGCAAACCGTGCACAATTAATATAACATAATGGAGAAACAAAACAATATAAAAGTTCGTATTCCAGTTACGTATTGAAAATTAAACTGATAATTATAATAATTTTTGAGGATTTTCAGATTTTGTATTTTTATGTCTGTTAAAAACATTATGACTTCATAAATTTCAAGTTATAAAAAGTTTTCTGTAAAGTATTAATAATGTATATTACACTATTATTATTATACTTAGTATAATTAAAATATATTTCTAAGTAATTATGATTAATGATAAGATGTTTTGAATGCATGCGTTGGGATTACTACCGTCTATCCACAAACCCTATAAAAAAGGATAAAAAATCACAATTCATTACATTGTTTTAGATTTTTTTTATAAAAAAATAAGGATAATATATTATACTATAAAATATATTGTATTTTTAAATTAATAATAATTCTAAGCGATCTAGTAGTAAAAATATTTGATTATAATTTACATAGGCGGAACTATATAGACATTTTCATTAGACTGGGCCACTCATGAAAGTCAATTATTATACCCAAATTAAGGGAGGAGGGTGATGAGGAAAACACATTTTTTGAAAACTGTAATTTATTGATAATTTTTCTGATTTTACACATGACATTTTACGAAAAATTGCATTGTAAAATATTATCCGCGTCACCAGCATTACTGAATAAATTTTTAGTCAGACGCTGTTGACGTCACTTGGCGTCATGGTAAAATTATGGAAATAATAACAATAATTATTGAAATACATAATGTTTTATTAAATAAGGTTCATATAGTTCCTACAATTCTGATGATTTTGATGGCCAGTCGTTTAGTCGTAATACTATTAAACACAGTTTAAACTATATACGTACTTATAATTAATTTCTCAAAATTTTTTCGCATTTATTTCAGACTTGTTTTATGAAATTTACAACAATATGTTCTTGGAAAATATTTACATTCATACCAATACGGGAACCATTAGCCTGGTACAGGGCACAGTTGACCCAGGCCGTAGTTCCGCCTATGATAATTTATATCGTAATATTCGTAATATTTTTTTAATACCTAATAAAAATAATAAATTCTGCAATAATTACAACTAATAATACTAATATATTATATATAATATATATTTATATTGATTTAAAAATTTAATAGTCAATAAATATATAATATAAACTATATCGAAAATATCGTATATTATATTATTATGATTGGAACCAATACTTATACTTTAAATTGTATAAGACGTAAGATTTGAACCAATAAATCCTCAATCGAAATATTGTATATTTTTACATTAAATTTACGGACTTGTGAATACATGTGAAAACAATTATTATTATAAAAATAAACATTATAGGGGTCAAAATTAATTTTTTCTAATTAATATGTAGCAATTTAGGTATAATTTACAATAGACAATTTATTATTTGCAATATTTCATCAATACTAAAAAAAAAAAAAAAAAATTGAAAATCGTTTAATGTAGGGTATAGGTACTTCTTGTATTGAACAACGAATATTATTCGAATCTTTATAATCGCATCTTATATCGTAACACTGTCTATATAATGTTATTATCAGGGTTCGGGACTTAAAGCATTTGCTTATTTTTTTAGATTGACATTAAATCTAGCAGAGTGCTATGGAAATTTATGTCACGTTGCAACAATTACAAATATGAAATTTGAAAGTGCTTTTTTTTGCTTATTTCAATGATTTATTCGAAAAATGCTTTTTCACGCTCTTTTCTTATTTTAATTGCATATTTCCAACTTAACAACGCATGATACTAAAAATTTGGGGTTTTTTTTAATGTTTGTTGGCAATATAAAAAAAAATTGAAACTAAAAATAATTTTACCATTGTGCATCAATATAATATGTATTGTACCCAAATAGTATTCTCTTAATTTATTAATTTTCTTATTTTATTTTTAACGTTATGTACTTATTGTAGTCACATTATGTAGATACGGGTAATTAAATTATTCTAACACTGTAATAATTTAATTACGTTTTATTTTAGATAAACAAACTATAAATACTCGTATTAATTCCTGACATATAATAAGAAACACAATAATAGTAGATTACCTATTATTTAATTATTAAATTTGTAATTTTAATATGAAAAAAAAATTATATTATAAAGTTTTTATATTTATCTACAAAATTTGCAGTTTTAGAAAAAAATTTTTTTTATTACTAAAATTTAGTAATAAATTTTTTTACTTTCAGTAAAATTTTAGCATCTTACTTTTTATTTTAATGTTTTGAAGTGCTTATTTGAATGCTTATTTTGAAGTTTTTAGGCGCTTTTATAAGCGCTTATTTTGATGATTTTAAGTGCTTTAAGTCCCGAACCCTGGTTATTATATTATTCGCAATAGGTATTGTTGGAATATTATCCTTATAAAATAAAGTTAATCCTGAAGATTTTAAGGATTGTACGACGAAATGTTGAATAAAAATAATAATAATATTGTTGGATACGTGTTTAATTATAATATATTAATATACATTTTGTTATTATTATTACTATACGACGTAACCTAATTTAACCTATTAATTGGTATTATTTTACATACATTGGTCTCAAGAGTCAACACGATCTAGCGCGTGTAATAAGAGAAAGAAATGAATAATATTGTTGGAGAAGATTGATCTCTCGTCAGATTTCATTACTCTTAAATTTTATTTTTCTTCCGCAATTTTTTAAATAAGATAAAAATTTTAATCAAGAAAACTACACTCATTGATGTATATATTATGTCGTATCGTATAAATAATATGTAATATACGATACAATTCTAATTACGTTTTATAATTATTATCGAAATAAAACAGAATAAAATGTATTTATTTTTATGTATGCACAATATCCGCTCGGTCACGTTGGCGTGATATACAAAAAAAAAAAAAAAAAAAACAAAAATTACGGGTATGTAATTAGCATTATTATTTTATACGTGATGTATGCTTACTTGGGCCGTTTGCCTTTTATTACAACAGAAATTAATGAATGAAACGTTCACAAAATCCGTGGCCACGACGACGGTAATCGTTTTATCGCCCAACGGCTCTTGGGACCCCATGCACACGACACTTCTCAATTTCGCGTCCTAAATAAAACCGAAGGACATCATAATGTGAAAATCATTCATCAAAAATCATTATCATCAACACGTGCACATAATGATGTATAAATATAATAAATAACTAAATTTACTTTAGGGACTCTAGCGTATTTTCCCGTTCTGGTGTCTCGTATCGTCGACATGTCAATCACTTCGCAGTCCTGAAAACAGAAATAATAATAATAATAATAATATTATTAAAAATAAATTAATATAAATCAAAAAAGATAATAACATTATTATTATATCATGTATTTATATTGTAGTAAACGAATATTATACTATCAAAATATCATCGCGAGTTATCATATATTATAATATTATATTAGGTATAGATACATATTATAATATTATAGAGTGATCAGAATTTCACGTTATAAAAACGTTGTGAATAAAAATATTGAAGGAGTACGCACGTGATTCATTACGTTTTTTTTAAACAGAAACTCGCTTTCGATCGTTCGATCGTTCGATACATATTATATGGGATCAAAATTTCAAGTTATGAACGGAATAATATAGTAGACGAGGTTTTAAAAACGTTCACCTCGGAAAAAAAAATTACGTCAAAAAAGACAGATGTTTAAAAAATAAATATTACATTACTATTCTCGATTGCATTTTTATTTACTTTTTCTCTCTATAATTCGAACGTTATGATCGCTTTCGTAATATCATTTTATTGCAGATGTAAAAACATTAGAGATAACATTTTAATAATTTACGACGAGTCTATACCTTAATCATCCTTAACATTATATTATGTATAGTATAATAAGTCTTATATTATTATAAAATAAATCGGGAGTTTTACTTTTTTCTGATCGATCCAGTACAAGAAAAATCCTCGTTCGTCCACTTTTATGGTCACGGGTAATCCCACTCCGCTCTCCTGTAAAATACAAAAAAATAAAATAAAATAAATTATCGTGCACAAAACATGATTTTACATAATACGAGTATATCATATATCAATTTCAACTCTACCAAATTGGTCAAAAATTTATTTTTAAGTAGATTTATTTATATATTATAATAAATTAATTAAATTATCGAAACTCAATAATAAATATAACAAAATACGTGCAATCGTGGCACGACACTAATTTATTTCTGACTTATCGCGTCTAATCTTAGAAGTGGATAGTTTATATTTTAGAATATTTGAACAATTCTATATTATTATATTTTGTAAGCGCGATGACGATGTTTAATTTTACAAAATTAAAAATAGAATCCAAATTATAATAATTTGTTTCATTTGATAAATATAGGTAAATTATTGTAATATATACAAAACTGATGACACTAAAATTTTCATATCAAAATAATATAATCTCGTGCCGTACTTATATAGGATAAACGAAATTATACAGAGTGTTTAAAAATTCGAGTACCGAAACATACGAAGAGAACGAAATTATTACAGTTTTTGCCACTTAATTATTTTTATCACTCTGTATGCAAAAAATAATTAATGAAAACGATACGAGAGTTATAAATGTATATAGGAGGGAAAAACCATTTCTAGACCAAATATTCGATAGGGATAAAAAAAAAAACGTTGTTTTGATAATACATATAATAATATTGTATAGATTAGGAAATAATAACACCAATATTTATTTTTTAAATACTTCGATGTGTATATCTGAAGTAGTTCCCAAACTTTTGATGCCTGGTAAATTTTTAAATTTGAAAAAATGTACGGAATGATTGACGAACTTACATATAATGGCGTATTTTTAAAACATATTATTTTTGTAAAAAAGTTTTGAACCCGTGTAAATGATATCACCAAACAATACAATAGTTATCACTATATTTTTAAGATATGTTGTATGTGAAACACACACAAAATAAAACACTATAATAATTAGTATAAATAAATTTATTAAAACTTTAAATATATTAAAAAAAAACACAAAAACAAATCACTAACATAATAACGCAAATACAAATCAAACGGGAAGAGACTAAACATAAGACAACGTTTTCGTGTGTCTCCTCCGTCTCCCCATTCTCTTTCAAAACCCTATATTTAAAGCATTTTAAAACTAGGACACCACAAAACTGATGTCATCTCAAATTCTTAATTTCTAAATAACATTATTATTTTTTCTTTAATAATAATTAATCTAGGTCAAATACACATGAAACCCTTACATATAGCATTAATAATAAAATAATTAAAAATTGATACCTAATCTAAAAATTGTTTATACTACTATACTAATACCACAAATACAAATAATTATTTAGAAATGTCAAGTTCAATAAATCCTCCCCATCCCACCCGATATCAGCCTATTTTCTTTACACTCCATATTACACGCGCTTTGAAATAATTATTTTTAGCAGTATATCTCAATAACTGCTAACAAATAAATAAATAAAACCACTTGATCGATTGACTATAGAGTGAAAATTAATTGTTTTAATGTATAAGAGAGTAAAACTATTTTACACCAGCATCCAGGTGAACCATAAATTTAAAACTATTGGAAAATGAGCGATAGGTAAGTATAAATTAAAGGTTGGCAAGTTTTGAGTATTCGTATAAGCATAAAAAAAAAATCAAAGTACCTATATGTATTTATACTAAATAATATGCATACGTATTATTATGGACACATAATATATAAAAACGAAAAATTATAATACGTCTGTGAAAGGAATACAGATGTAAAGAGGATAGTGTTTAATTTTTTATTAAAATTTTAATAATAAATTATGGCATTCGAGTACATTTTTTTGAGCAAATTTAAGTCAAATATAGGTATTGATTAAAATTTTTACACTTTTATTTATTTTTTTTTATTTTATTTATTGAAAAATTTAGATACTCATCATTTACGTTTAAATTTGTGAGAAAAAATGTGAGAGTTTCAAAATTTTGTCACATATATCAAGAATACCTAACCAATAAAATTTCCAAGTCTCTATAATCAATATAAATGCTCATAAAATCTCTAAATGCGCCCCTTAAATGCACATATCTGACAGAATTTACACTCAAAATAGTTTTTTCAAATATCTATGATAATTTATTTTTGCAATCAAATTTTAATCAAAATTCATTACTATCATGTAACTTTAATCTGTAACCTTTCTACAGAAGTATTAGCTCTTCTTTTTATACTTTAAACATCTGTAAAAAAAAAAAAAAAAATTGTAATTGTAATATTAACAAAAATTTGGAACTGAGTTAAGCTATGCCTGTATATATTAAAGCTTTAATAATTTTTTTTTAAATTTTTGTTAATTTTATTTAATATTATTGCAAAATATTGAGATATAATAAAAATAATCCATATAAATACTATATAAATATCGATTTTACAAAAATTTCAACATTTAACACTTATAAAAAAAAAATTGAGAAATGATATTTTTATAATATTTTGGAAATAGGTTAACTATGATGTAAGTATTCTTCAATAAAATTTTAAATTTTTTTCAACTATTTTTTTTTATTATTATTATTATTAATTATTATTATTGTAAAAAATAAAAATATTTAGAAATAATAAGAAAAATCCATATAGATCCTTAGATTTTCCATCACACTAAAAATTTCAATTTAAAACAGTTCTAAAAATAAATTGACACTTGGGATTTTTATAATATTTTGGTAAAATATTAAGTAATAAAAGAGTATACTTCAGTAAAATTTGCAGATCCAATAACTCAAAATAGCCACTTTTATTAAACATTATATACGTAGATAAAAACGAGAATTTTAGTAAATATTCAATGTTCTATATTTTCTCAAATAATTAACGTAACCGTTCCAAAATTTTATCACGTATATAATATAGTAACAATGTTGACACCCATAAAAAATTTCAATAAGTCTCTAAGTTCAATATTACCTGAATTATCGTGAAATATTGAAATCGATTTTCAATTTTCGTGAAAAGTGCTGTATTTTTCATTTTTTGATAATTTTTCCTATCGCATAGACTCAATTTTGAGAAATATAAAAAATTATTTAAATAAAGTACCAACTAGACAATTTCTCTACTGAAATTCTATTCTATTCGTGATAATCGGACCATTTTTTCTGGTAACATATATAAAAAAAAAGAAAAAGACATACATCATTGTACACATACATTCTTCGCTTCGTTGGAAATCTAAAATTAAACTGGATTACGATTAATAATTGTATTTTGTATAATATAACGTCGATTCATATTATTATTATTTTTAGATTAAACAAACGATTTCTGTTTTCATACGATGTGAAAACAATATTATTGTAGTGTAGCGTTAAATCATTCAAGATTGACGTTGATAACAATATTATAATATTATTATAGTGGTGTGTGATGACGGTGATAATAATAACGAAAATATAACATAATATAATACTAATCTCGGAATTACTGAATTACTAGTGGAAAAAAGACAATAATTACCAGCTTTACATAATATTCATTTTAATAACGCAAACAATTAATATTATTTTATCTGCGTACACCTGACTATATTATAATACACTGAATATATGAACAGAGAATTTCCATTTTCAAGATATAAAAGTTTTTTTAATCGTAAGGGGATTAAAATTCCATTTTAGATTTCAATCATCCCTCTATATCGAATATATAATATTGTATTAGAAAGGATGTCCCACGATACTTGCGTTTTCCCCTAAATGACTTTTCTCACCTGTACACCACCAATCCCATATTCTTGATATCCGGTTTTAAAAGTTTCTGCCATAGTAAAATATATAGTTAGGTCGGGAGTTATGTATAATAATACACGTACATCCGGGTAACAAAACTTTTAAAATTTCATTAAATAAAAATATCAAATTTAAATTTTAAATTTTATATCTTGTTATGTTTATTATTTTAAGAAATTCAATATACTCGTATATTTTTTAATTCAAACTGACCGCGAAAAAAACGAAACAAATTTTATTCTACTTCATGTAAAATCTAAATGTAGTTAAATGCGTGTGTGTAGATACCATATGTTATTATTTCTACTATTATTATTATCTGCTTTATTTTATTTCTGCTGTCGTTCACTCGTTCCTATTATTCGGTTGAATTATAATTATTATTTAATTTTCAATTGATAACGAATAGTTTTTTTTTTTAATATAATAAATTTTTATAGAATATTTTTTATGTGCTGGTTTATTTTTTTGTTTAATCCGAACGAATATTTCAAGATTAATAAAAATTTTAATTATAGTTTGGGCCTTTGGGTTTATATTCGTATTTAAAGCTGATGAAAATATAAAATGAAGTTATAACTTCAATGTTGAAAAATATGATCTTATATATTTTAATATAGTATAAATTACAATTAAAAATATCGAATGGTAACAAATGTATTTTTTTTTTTTTCTTTTGTAATCAATTCCTTTGTGAAATCACGTAAATATATTGATACAATTGGCCAAGTATCTATAATTACTTCTCCGTTTATATGCGTAAATTTGAATATATTAATTATTCATCAATTTTACAAAATCAGCATATTCAATTTTTTTCTCAAATTATAATTTAAAAAAATTAATTATTAAAAATTTAAGTTATCATTTTAAAATCAAATAGGTCCCGTATGACGCCCTTAGTCCGTTTACGACGATAACGTATATTATTATAACGATAACACAGAAAATAAAAAATAAAAAATTACTTATGCTATCTTCGATGGTACATTGGTACTCGTGATAAAAAATATATATTATGAATAAAATCATCCTATAATCGAGGACCAAATTTATTCCATTATCCCCCAAGTCGACCGTAAATCTTTCCGGGGGGGGGGGGAAGAGTAAAGTCAATCCCGTCGAATTGGAAAACTATAAAACGTCCTTGATCGTATGTGCCTAAATACGTACATGCCTATAACGTATTATAATAAAATATAAATTTGCCTCTTGTCGGTACTCGATAACGGTCTCAGAATTAACCATAAATTCGCAACACCGCGCATGATAACGATTTAATATCACGCGTTGTTTATTATTATTATTATTATTATTATTATTATTATTATTATTATTATAACGGGTACCAATAATAATATATTATTTATCGTGCTTTTATATATGATACATATACAAACTGGTAATATGCGAGCGCACCTCGAATGCGTGTCGAACCCGAGGAAAACGAGGACTGTCGTTCGCTGGTCTGTCGGCCATCGTTTTCGGACGTTTATAAATTATTATTATTGTTATTGCTACAGAATATAGGTACCTACATATTATTATTTTAATCATCGGTGTAGGAACGTGCGAAGTGTTCGTCGATACATAATATATTATTGCATTTTTATGGCTAATAAATCACGTGTTTATTATAATATTCCTATACGTATACATATAAAAATATATATATAATATAGGTACACACGTGGAACTAATACGCGTATGAAATTTACAGTATTATTATAATTATTACATAAAAAAAAAAATTAGTTATACCCTAGCCTCGAGCCTTTTGTTCTAAACGGATATGAAAATTATCTACAAACTCTGCAGACACACGCGGGCCCGTAAATAAAACAAGTGCGTGCGTTAGTGTACAGGGTGTGCTCACGACGGAGACGAATGATTCGAATATGAGATTTTCATCGGGTTTTTTTTACCTCCTCCGAGAAATTTCTTACGTACTTATATCTAATGTTATGACGTAATATAAAATAATACGTCCTTGTCCCGGTACCTACGGAATATAATAATATATGCGTATGCAAACGATGTGATCCGCCTTATAAAAATAAATATGGAAATAACGTTAAAAAAAAAAAAAACACCTATTATTCAATTCCCGCCATTTTTATAGTTAACGTAAAATTTCCATCGTGCACGTATAAAAATCGGAATGTTACCTTTTGTAACGGATTGTTTTTATTTTATTATATTATTTATATAAATTTCTTATACTTGCTACGATTTAGTCGATAGCTATGCTCGATAATCAGTCGAATTCCAAAATTGATAGAAATAATAATAAATATTATGATTTATATTGTGATCGCCGACACGCGCTTTATGTAGGTGGTAATATGTACAGATTTGCAAATAACCAAGACCGAGGTAAAATAACTAAATGGATATTGTAATTATTTTTACAAAAAATCAACTTTACGATACGATTCTCATACTGCAATATCGAAAACAAGAGTATTCAGGTAAACAAAAAAATATGTTTATATTAAAATAACGTATCGGAATTAGTGAAAAAACAAATGTAAATATTTAAATAGATAATAATCGTTGCCCGTTGGGCCATATCATTTATGCATATATTACATTAATTGGTAAGAACGCGTGCGGTCGGACTGTATGATGTTATCGGACATTTTCTCACGAGTTTCTTTTCGCAGTATAGATTTCATATCGTTGCATACCTATACGACGTTTGACAATGATTATATACAGGATGATCGGAATACTTACCGTTAAACAAACATTAAAAATATACTTAAGTTTTCAATTATTCATATCGTTTTCGAGATATACCGATTTTATTGTATAATAATACCACGTATATGATGTGAATTCGAATTCAAAATCTACATCGACAAAACTTGCGAGTTATCGATAAGACTTGTGATTTGTTTAGAAAAAAAACCACCACCTTATGCTCTAGATGTAATTTATCCGTTTTCGAATTTAAATTGACACGACTTATACGTTTGTCGAAAAAGGAAAAAATATGTATAAAAGATATATTTCGTTTTAACAGACCGCGCACACGAAAGAGATATAAAAATAAAATATATCGAATTATTATAATACGTGTCGTATGACCATTTACTTTTGACCGCGATAAACTGCGAAATGTTTCAAAACTTCGATGTAATACATAAAATAAAAACGTTGACCAAATAAATATTGATAGTTTCGAAACGTGGTCATTAGTCAAAACGCGTAGGTATACCGTGACACGGCAAAAATGAAAAAAGAAAATGACAAATCGTATCTAGAGGAATCTAAACATAGTTAAAGTAATCAATACGCATTGAACTTTTAAATAAAGTTTACCTTTTACACACGCATTTCACGAGATTAAACATTTATTAATATTTCGAATGAAAATTCGACGGCGGCGTCGCGTGCTAAAAACCACTCCGTACGAAAACGTTTCAAACGTATTTCACATTATTTAAAAACACCCACGCGATAGAATATAAAATGATTCGTTTTTTTAAAAAACTATTTTTTTTTTTTTTATATATATATATTCTATAATTAACAATATTTAACACGACGGATCACACGCAGACTTATAATTAATAATATTATATTTGTGGCGAATTTGTATTCGGTTGCTGCGATATCTCAGAAACATTGACGTCGATTAAAACGTTTTCGCTTTTGCATCGCCCCACTATAATATAATGACATTATTATGTACTTATAGTAGTTATTATTTTAGAAAAATAATTTCATCCAAATCATTGCGACGATTTTATTTATGTATACAACACGGGCGATAAATATAATATTTTGATATCGACACAATCGTTTTTACGAATATCTTCAAAATAATCCATATATAAACACTAAAATGATTATACTTTAATAATCACACGAAGATATTTATGAGTATTTATACGCGATGAGTCCAATATATACCGAACGATAATATTTTCATTTATTCACCGTCGTACGGATATTTTATAATAATCGGCCGTTGTATATATACATACCGATATTATTAAAATGTCAAATATTTTCGATTATTTTTGATCAAATTTTTAAGCGCGGCATGAAAATCGTCATATAAATATTCATACGGTGAATTCAAATTATGTTCAGAATGCGCTGAACGTTAGAGCTATAAACGTTGCGCGAACTCTTGTACATCAGACAAATTCGTAGACGACTTTGTTTTGCATTGTTGTCGACGGCGGCGTTGGAATACCTTCAAAATGTTTTGGACGTTATATTATTCGCGTAAGAATAAAATTTCAAATTCACGCGACTTTGACCGTGGATTTGAAAATTATGAAAATTAAGTTCGACGAATTTCTAAAATTTTATAAAAAAAAAAAAAAGAAAAAGAAAAAGATAAAGAAAACAAAAAGAGTTAAAATGATCGTACGATTATTTACAATATAATATAAATTAACATTAATGTCGGATTAAACGCAAAATTATAATATATTGTCCGAAAAAAATTTCCAACAAATCTGACTTGTTTGAGATAATATTATATGATATATCACATTGTGAACTTTTACGATCGCAATATGCTAATTAAATACTCACCTATATTCTATTATTATTATATAGTGCCGAGTTTTGCCGAAGTTACGTTCCACTCAGCCACTATCTATATAATAATAAATTGAACTCATATTTTTATAAGTTCAATATTTATTTATTTGTATATAATTATTTCGTGTTTTGAATTATTTAAATATAGTTATTGGAAATATTGCGGCACGATAAATTATCATAATATTATTATTATTAAATAATTACGATTTTCAAAAACGATTTATTGTTTGTTACAATGTTACGATATAGTAATGGATGCACGAAGTGGAGCGCTGAAATTCCCAGCGGTGTTAACCGTATACTCGTATTATACATAATATAATCCCAAACGTCGGTGAGCAATGACTAAATTTCATAATAATAATTAATAACTATAACACGCAATGTTATTATAACAACAGCAACAACGACATAATTATTTCTCCACGTTCGAACCAATCTATAACCCGCGTAACTGCAGTGTATATAATATTTTAATTAAATTAATATTTGCTTAGAAAATTGTGTCGTATAATAAATAATATAATAAATTAATAATATTATGTTATATTTTGAAATTCAAAACAAAAACGTAAGAATAACGTAAAGATTTTAATAGTCTCTTCTTGACACACAATTGGATTAGGTAGTGGAATTATTACCTATTGACAGGGACGATCTGAATGGGGGTCATAAGGGGTGTGACACTATCCCCAATCGGCGTTTTAAAAACTTTAGTCGGCATCCACAAATTGTTCATTCGTATTTACATTTATATATCATTTTAAAAATTTAAAAATTTTTTTTAAAAAAATTAGATAATTATCCAACGACACGGTCGGATTTTTAAATTAAAGTTATTTTATAGAAAGGAATTTAAACAAGTAGTGTTAGATGTGCTTATAAACTTAACAACTGAACATATACAAACTACATTTGAAACCTTAAAACTTTTATTTAATACCTTTACAATAACGTTTGATAAAAAGACACGTTCAAAGGAAAATGTTGAAAATACTTTAAAAACTATTTCTAACAATAACAAATATACTTGGTACAAATACACATGATATTGATGCAATACATCACGCAGAAATTTAAATCCTATTAAATCAATGTGATAAAAAAAATTTGATCGATATTTTTTAAAAATCAATTCTTTTATGCGGGCTATCCGAATTTTTCGTTTATCATTGACTGCTCCTGTTACTACAGCACCCGACGAAAGAACTTTCAGCAAATTAAAACTTATAAATTAATACATTTTATATATTATGCATTAAACGTAAACATAGCATTAATATTCATACAAATCGTTTTTTTTTTTTTTAAATTTTATTTACCAATATATAATAATATACGATGAAGAGGACGAATTAAAATATTTGATCATAATCCTTCATTTCGAAAAATTAAAATTAAATATGTTAAAAAATTATCTCGTGTGCGTCCATTTAACACAATAATAATAAAATTCACGATTTATATATACTTATTGAAGATATTTTAATATAATACCGTATCGTGATTTTGTATTCTAATAATTTTTATAGTTTTTTATGATTTTACCATATTGTCGTATTTGTTTTAAGACTTCTTCGCGTAGCATTTATAATCGATCGACCACATACTTACTATAATATTTTAAACCTAATTTTTTTTTTTTTTTTTTTTTGTACTCAAAATTTATAAAATATATTGTGCAATTGTTTAACTGAATGCAAAAATAAATAAAAACGGCCCACAAAAACAACTGATGAATGATGAAGCACCTCGTTTGTTTTGTTCGAATTATATAATTAAATATCTATACAAAAATGGTGAAGTGATTGTTTTGGTCGTTGTTAATTTATGAAATCGTGTATATAAAGTATAAAATAAATAAAATTAACAGCGATTTATTACGTGTAAATTCGCTCTTTGATACCGATTAATGCCGTAGGTAGTTAAATGAATAATAATAATTATAATAATAATGTTATACTGAATCAAAGTGTTTGTATACTGTTTATATTTTTCATACTTACGATATGACGCACAATATTAAACGTGCTTACGTACTCGTATATATTATTATTGGTTTATCGGTTTTCGCGGTATAAAATACGATTCATTTTGAAACTAAACGAATGTATTATTTTTAAATAATCCATTATGTATAGGTAGAGATTTTAATGTTTTTTTTTTATGAAACTCGAGTAACAAATAAAATTACATAAATTTTAAAGTATAATATCATATCGTTTAACTAACCGTTTGAGTTTTGCATATAAGCGAAAAGAGTTATTATGTCCCTACTATAATATATCGATTATTATATACCATTTATATATATATACCTACCGTTGTAATTTGCGCACATTTTATTATTATTATTTTTATTTATATTTTTTTTTTTTTTTTGCAAAAAAATAATAATAATTATCGTCTAAACCCTCGGCGGGGAGCTTACACGTTGACGGGCGCCAGACCTTAAAAAATGTACACTGAATACTAATCGGTGGATAAAAGTGGAAACCGCGCATTACGTATACCGTTGTATATACATTACTAATAAACACTCGAGGTAAAAAAAGATAAACCTTTGAACATTACGTCAACCCGACCTGACCCTTTCCGTACGGTAAAGGTGGAAAAATGAGAGGGGAAAAGAGAATTTGCCGTTTTAAAATAGATTTTACGCGTCCAAAAATTATCCACGTGGTCGTATAATAAGTGATATAAACGACCCTTATTATAATCCCGTACGCATACTTAGTTCGTGCAAATCTAGCAATTAGATATACCGATATAAAAAAAAGGGTAGTCGGTAGTGTATTAAATAATATATTTTGTATTTGTTTTATTATTATTATCATTACCAATCAATATATTTTAAATTATTTGTAATGTTCATTTAAATTTCTTGCGTATGTGAAACCTCTTATCCATATTATGTATTCAACTTATAATATAATAATACAGTTAATATTCGATTAGGTACCTATACATAATATTATATTATTAATCGAATTTCGATAAAAATTACCGAACGATTGATTCGGTTCTATAGATCCAATTAATGCGTATGTACAATATTATAATATTATAAGTACATAGTCCGTATGCGATAGTGTTTTATTATTTTTAAGATAATTATTGGTGAAATTAATTTTGCTAATTAAAGACACGCGATCCAATTACACGTTAAGTGTTCATTAGTTGGATAATAATATTTAATAACCGTTTTCATTTATGTATTATTAAAGTAAATACCTGTATTATATAGCAAGTAAATGGGGGGGGGGGGGAAACATAAACGAACGGGAAATAAAAGTCCTGATTACATTTAAAAATATACAATATAACGATTGTCATTGTAACAGAATTTTAGCGGTGGAAGTCCATAAATGCATATTTTTATATTATAATATTATATTATACCGTTGTAACCGTATTACAATAATATATATAATATATTAATATATATACCTTATATCAATAAAACACGTATAATTTATTCATAACATTTTAAATTAAATTAATTAAAAATTATATCGAAACCGTCCAACAGTATATATGAATGTATAATTAATATGATATTTTAATAATAATATGCTCGTATATATGTTAACTGAATAAAATATTATTTATTATAAATGTTGTAACATCCGCATCGTATATAGTTGAAAATGACAAATCAATATAATATTATATAACTAAATTATATATGTAATAATTATAAGAAATTAAAATTTATAATTATAATTTTATTCGTAATTATACAAAAATTATAACGATAAAATATTATAAAACTATAACTAAATACATAGGCGTAAACTGGTGGGGGCGAGTGGGGGCAACTGCCCCCACGACCAATAATTAGTGGGGGCATTGCCCCCATCGGCTCCACTAATTTAACTATACAATTAGTTAATTGCAGGCCGCTGTTCTGAGGCACATAGCACTCTCGTACCTAATATTATGTTTATTTGCTACACATATATAGGTACAGCTAAATATAATAGTATATTAATATTTATTTTTAATATTTATTTATTATGTGATATAAAGTATAATGTATAAACCTTTAACTGTTTAACTATTTTGTGAAACAAATATTTGATAACTTTGAAGACCGTCTTAATTACTTTATACTTCAAGATCTGTCACGTTCATTCGAAAATTTATATAAACTATTCAAACTTTTTTTTATCAATTCCTATGAGTTCGGCTTCATCAGAGCGTTCATTTTCGTCATTATGCCGTCTTAAAACTTATACTCGAAATAGTATTGGCAAAGGCTAAAGGATTTGGCATTATTACACATAGAAAAAAAATTTGAACCAAATTTTAATATTATTATTGACCAATTCAATGCACAATCAACAATTAGAGGAAGACGATTGCAATTAAAATAATTTTGGATACAAATTTATGTTTATTGATATTATTATTATTATTTTATCAATAAACAATATTCTTATGTTTAAAAAAAAGTTTATTTTCTATAAAGTTTCTCTGTAATTATTTATATAATTATAAATAATAATTAGGTATGGTTAAAAAAAAATAGTAATTTTATTGTTTGGTATATAAAAAAAAATGATTGCTTAAAATTAGTTAAATGACAAATGGTTGTAAAATGATAATATGTAGAGATTTGTAAAAATTATTTTTGCCCCCACGTGAAATGAGTCCAAGTTACGCCTATGACTAAATACTAAATATTATTATAATATTATATATAAGCTTATAAGACACGAGTTTCTATATCTATCAATATATTATTCAATTTATACAAGTCCTGTTATTATTATTTTACGCGTCTCTCTATCTCAATAAATTACAGGTAAATCAATTAAATACGACTAAAATATATGAACTCGTGTTTAGATTCCATATAGATTAACAGCTCTCGCGATTTATAGAATTTTCGAGAGAACAAGGTAATAATAATAATAATAATTTACAGACATCGTCGTGAAACAATACAATAATACCATTATTCGATTGCGCATACTATAGAAACTGAATAATAAATAATGCACTCAGATGTATTTATATTTAATTTCAATACGCGTGATAAAATCTTACGATATAACTAGGTTTAAATTTAAATATATCATAAAATAACTACGTGTGTTGTACTGAAGTATAGAGTTATCAATTCATTTTTTTTCTCTTATTTAATATAACCGTCCGTATAAATATTACGATATGGGGGTACCCCTAACTTGTATATGAATCGAGTGATGGTTGTACATATAAGTGAGATCCTATTATAATATCGTGACAGGTCATAACGCCTTTGTTTGCGATATTATTAACACCCAGTATTATAATATAACTAAACACACAATTTACGTGACGACAGTGAGAAAAGAGATGAACTATAATATATTATAATATATAACTATAATGTGATTCGCACAATGCGCGTTTATACAGTTTAAACAATACAGTCGGTCGGCTGCTGCAGGACGACGAACGCGAAAGAAAACCAAAAACGTTTCTGGGGAAATTGAGAGAAAAGAAAGAAGAAGAAAAAAAAACGTTTCAGGTGATCAATAACAAACCATTAACAAGTTGACGAACAAAAACAATAGGTTTAACACTCGGGTACGAAAATCTATTATACGCGTTGTTTTGCTAAGGGGAGAGTAAATCCCTTCTCTCGCGTGTCTCCGTGATAAATAATAACCACGTATTGTAGTTTATATATATTATATTATACACGTATAATAATATATTATATTGTAGAAAAGCGAATGTCTATAAATTATTAGAATGTTATTTTTTCGACAGGACGCGTAAAAAACTCGAAACATTTCACTAACTCGTTAGATCGGGTAGTTATAAATTTATAATACTTATATCAAATAATATAATATATACGAGTATAAGAAAAACTAATTAAACTGTCGACAAGAAGAAAAAAAGTAAATATTATAAACGTATATAATATTATTATAGTGAGTGGCATCCTTACGTTTTGTGTATACGATTATTATTGAATATTCATCTTACTTTGAATGAAACTCATATCCTAACAATTAATAAAACAATTTCAAACGTTAAATGTTTGGAATACGATTTCTATACTTCGGTCGCCCAAAGCTATTTTACATTATATTAATATGATAACGATAACGATTATCTAATAATAATAATATTAGGTATTATTATTATTATGTAAGTATTGTTATAATATTATCTAAATAACATTGTTGTTTGAACGAATACATATTTTATTGATAAAATCCATAAAACGAGTAATTTTTAATTTTTTACTTATCAATTAACGAAAATGTTTAACACTGCTATTTATCTTATTCAGCTGTAATGTCTAATGGGCCGTACAACGTATATACAAGATAATCCGATAATACTGCACAGCAATCTGTTCTGCGTAATATTTTTATCGAATTTTAGTGACTTCAACAACACGCGATGAAATATTATATTTTGTTTGATAAAATATCCTATAAAATATGATGTCAAAAATAAGATACATTATCTGCAAGTTTAACGGCATTGCATATTTAATTATTTTTGTAATTATTGTAAGCACGGCCACTTAACGTTCTTAACGGCTTTAAACAATACATAACACATTGTATATTATTATTATTATTATAATTCACGATTCTAAGATCGGCGATAAAGCACGTGTTCATTATATGTTTCCATTTCTTTAAACATCATTAACCTATAAACTATCATTGTACATAAATGATAATAATACAGTGATAACGACAAAGGTGTATTATAATAATACGTACATTCTAAAAACAGTAAACACTTACTGGTTACCAAACCTGTTCGACTCGTTCGCATTATTCGTCACGTTCACGTTTAACCGATTTGTTATATTCAATCTCCATTAAAAATATATATATATATATATATATATGCGGTCATTATGACCCAAGCACGTACACAACATTTTGGGGAGGGGGTTCATAGGTTAGGTACATCAAGTTAAGTATAAAATTTACTGTAAGTGTCAATATTTAATACTTATTTATCAATAAACAAAATTTGTAGCAATTCTACCCGGAAGTTAACTTAACTACAAAAAAATCTTTTAGATTCTGAGGGAACAAAGAATGTATTTGTTTTAAAATAACGTGTTTTTTTTTATGTCTGTAGAGGTAGACCCTTTATCTTTCAGAAATAATGCTCCCATTTTCACAAATAATATATACTTCCGTTAGAAAAGTGGATGCAGTTGATACTTTATTTAGACAATTTTTTGAATTTCTCAAAATTGAGCCTATGCGATAGGAAAAACAATGACAATTTTGACAATAATACTGCATTTTACACAAAAACAGAAATTTTGACGAAATCGATTTTAATATTTAACAATAATTTAGGTAACATTAAACGTAGAGACTTTAGATGTTCACATAGGTATCAACTATATATACTCGTAACTTACATAATACAATTTTGGAACGGTTACATTAATTATTCGAAAAAATATATAGAAATTTAAATATTTCCTTAAATTTTCGTTTATAGCTCTATAATGTTTGATAAAATTGACAATTTTGAGTTTTAAGATTTGAAGATTTTGTTGAAGCAAATTGACAGATTACTTAATATGTTACCAAAATATTAGAAAAATCCACAGTCTTAATTTTTTATAGCTGTTTAAAGTTGATATTTTTAATGTGATCAAAAAACTAAGAATCCATATAAGGATTCTTATTATGTCTCAAAATTATTAAAATAATAATTAATAAAAAGAAGAGCTGATACTGCTGTGAAGGGTTTAGGTGTAAAGAGGATAGTGTTGAATTTTGATTGAAATTTGATTGAAATGATAAATTATCGCGTTCGAAAAACCATTTTGAGCAAAGTTTTGTGTGCATTTAGGGTACTCGTTTAGAGATTTTATGGGGATTTATATTGAACTTAGAGCCTTGAAACTTTTATTGAATGTTCATATATATAGTTGATATATGTGATAAGATTTTAGAACTCTTACGTTGAAATCTAAACACAAAAAGTATCTATGCACTATGCGTTTTAAATTTTTAATTAAAATATAAAAATTTTAATCAATACATAATACTTATACTATCTGATTGAACTTCATTCAGAATCGTTTTTCAAATGTAGGTAATGATTTATCATTACATTTGAATTTTAATCAAAATTCAACACCATCCTCTTTAAACCTATATCCATTCCACAACAGTATCGTCATATCAGCTCTTCTTTTTTATATTATTACATAAATAATAAATTTATAACATTATAATTCCGTAAATAATTTGTAAAGCACTATTATACTTTTCGAAAAAATTCTACTATAACTCCTAAAACCTTCCCTTGTATACGTGCCTGATATGACCTAACGTAATGAATAATTATTAACATTATTTGCTGAATATTCCAAAATATATTACGTTAGTAAAATAATTATTTAGTGATTCCCAACCTCGGAGCCATGCCCCAGCGGAGGACGTATATATATTGCTTGGGGGGGTGGGGAAGTCATCATTACAGAATTTTATAAATGGGAAAATTTATAATGGTCAGTTATCATATGTCACTAAACAATTGTTATCACTTATAAGTGTAATTACTCTAGTTTGACGATTATAAAAAAAATAACAGAGAAATCGATTAGATATGAAATCAAAATTAAAGTCCGTTCTCTTTCCAGTATCGAGCTAAACGTAAAAAAAAAACTGTCAAAGGAAAAGCATTGTCAGCCTTCACATTAATTTTTTTATATTATACATAAATATTGTATAAAAAAATAATTAAATCATATTAACTTTATTTTTACTTATAAAACCAAAATAGCATTTTTTAAATATTTTAATGGTTTGGTGTGTGAGATTTTTGAAAAGCTAAATAAGGAAGCGTGAAATAAAAAGTTAGGAAACATTGATATACAATATTGTAGATGATGATTCAAACGTGGATTACGATTACCTACTACATACGAGTAAAAAACTAAAAATCAATATATTTTAATATATTTATTATTCAAATGGTAATAAAATATTAAATTTGAATAACTAAACTATAAGTACTTAATTAAATTTTTTGATATATATTTTTCTTTAATAACATTGAATTATAACTCTTCGTATAAGAAATATTATGTTATTTACATGATATGTTAAATATATATTTTTTCAAATTTTTATATAATAATTTTAGGTGCCCGTGGTGAAATAAAATAAAGCAATATGCTTATATCATTATTTACAATCAGATTGATCGAAGACAAGATTAAAAAAATAATAATAATCTTTAATATATGAATATAAGGCATATTATTTTATATAAAATATTAGAAGATGAAACTAAAAAATATTGCTACATTATAATAATTAGTAATAAATGTATTTTATAAAAAAAAATTTATTTTATTTTCAACTTAGCTAAGGTAAAATAAATATTTTTAAATTATTATTTTAATTTTTTCTTTTATGTAGGTATATATAATTAAAACAAAAAATACAAGTTTTTAATATTTTATTATATTTTTTTTAAAAAAACAAGACTATGTGTACCTAACCTACACATGACAAATAAAAATAAATATTTCTTATGGGAATATCAAATATTCAACTAATATTACATTAGTTTAAAGCCTATAGTTGTTTTTGAAATATTAATATTTTGTCATATTACCACGAACAAGCCGAATTATTATTGAATCATTCAGAATCTTACAAGTTTACCAAGAAACCGAATTTCCAAATTTCTTGTAATTATTAATTAATAATTCCAATATAGTTAAATAATATATTGTTAATTAACAATACAAAATAAATTATAATAATTAATTAATTATCATACCTACTTATTTAATTTTACGGTGAAGTGTATACTTCAAAAACCGCAGGCAATAATGTAGACAAATGGATAGCGCATAGAGAGAATAATATTCTGGATGGCAAAATAAAAATATAAATCTATATAAATAGATGTTAAACGTTTTATTTAAACATATTGCTGATATTAGAAATACAATAATATTATTATCATACAAAATTACAAATTATAATTAATTATAATAACAAATTATTTTAAATACCGATTCGATTATTTTCCGTTACACGAAGTTAGGTACCTACTCATAGTTTTATATGATTTAGTTTAATCTGTAATTATAATTGCATCGCGGTATAACTATTAACTATATGTGTTTTTTCAACATGATATTTATAGAAGAACAAATATAGATAAAAAATAAACTATACGCGCTTTATAAAAATATAATAACAAATAAATTGTTTTTTTTTCTGGAGCGATCGCTGTATATAGAAAATAACATAAATATCGTTTTAATAGCAAAGATATAAAAAATATGTACTAGTAGGTATAAGTACATAATATTATCATGTTCTATTAAAATATATAAGCATTAATAAATTACGGATGGCATAATTTATAATGATTACAAGCGTGCCAGAGGACTTAACCACGGTAACTCGCAACGACCAAATCCAGTCCGTATCGTCATAATAAACGAAATGATAATATATAATATTATAGTGAACCGACAAATTATGTTACATCCTAAGGACGTCTGCGAAAATCTAACGTATTATGTACACACACACGGGCAGGCAGAATATAAACAAAATACAGACCGTAATAATTCTACGTAAATGTTTAAACAATAATAATAGGTATTATACCTATACGATGTTGGTAACATATTTTAATATAATGACAAAGATAATATTCGACATACAGAGTGATTGACATATTTTGTCACAAAAATAACGTACCCACCGAAATCAAATGGGTTTTATATATACAATTAAATTAAAATACTATAGCCTTCAAAGTTTCTCGCGAGAGAATGTTTAAGTATACAAACGAAAATATTCGATAAACCTTTTTTATTCAGTAATTAATTACGCTGTACGGATTATATTATTGTTAATTAAATTTAAAAAAACCAAGAAATAATGTAGTTAATATTGTCGATTACCAAAATAATATATATAAAAAAAAAAAAAAAAAAACATTAAAATAATCACATCGTATTACAGACGACAGGCCGCGGATTATATTTTATTTTATAACGATTTTTTGGTCCTTAAATTCGTATAATATGCGTGATAAGTTCTCAGTAGAGAATCCGTGCAAGTGGTATTTAGAACTTTAAAAGAATAATTTTTCCAATTCCTCGTCAAACTCTTGGAGTGGCACATGGAAAATTACCCGATTTTATATGATAAAACAGAAATAATATTATGCGTGGCAGATTTAAATTTTATAACTCATTATAAATTGATTTTAAGTAAATAATTATTTTATATAATATATATTTAGTATTTATATGACGTGATTACAAATATTTTATGAACGTTTTAATGTAAAATTTTAATTTTATTTTTTAAGTACGAATTTTTATAATATTTCAATTAAAGTCTTTGACTAAATGTAAACACCTAGTAATAATAATAATTTTATATTCGTAAATTACAGTTGTTTTATTAATAATTCAAGTAAAATTAAACATTTTTATAAATTTTATTACTTTCATAGGTAATAAAGAAACGTATGGTATGCATATAATATAGTGATCGATTACTCTGGAGTTACTAATTCAATTAATTATAAATTATTATATTAAGGTTATGATATATTCATAATTATTTATTACACGTTGAGTTATAAGTATGTAAACGAACATTCATCAGAATCATTTTTTTTTTCGAATACGAAGATGATTTTAATTCTTTTATGAAGGATCACTCGCGGCAATGTCAACTTCTCCGACAATCGAAATTGGCGAAATAGCTAATACTCCCACGTCAGTGATATTATATACTATTATTACTACCCGTACATATTTATTATTTTAATACGCATACAATAAACGTTATATTATACGAGTAATCGCATACAAATTGAAAATTTAAATCTAAGTTTGCATCCTAGCCCTCGGGTAATTTTTTTGAGAAGAAATAATAATACGTATATAGAAATATACGAGTACTATTTACAACCGGAAGATAAGCACAAAATTTGAAAACTACATCATTCGTAACAGATGAGTATAAATGATGTAAATTTCATCTTGCACTATGAGAGGTTATAGGTTAGGTTAGAAAAATCACAAAAAAATTTAAAACTCGCAATCAATGCGTAGTTGACCGAAATGCATGACAGCTATAAGCAGTCGATCATAAATGCGAACGAAAATATACGCGTAATATAATATTATGAAACTGTACGACTGTAGGTATACGCGATATACTCTCGAGACTGTATAGAGCATTTCTCTCTTCGAATACATAAACAGAACGTACAACAGTGGTAGTGGTAAATAAACGAAGATCAACTAAACGAATATATATACGGTCTGGGAATAAGTTTGCGCCTAATATTTATATTATATAATTTCTTTCTTCTTTGCTCGAGCAGAGTTTCTCAAGTTAAAGCTTAAGTGCGAAATATCGCTACAAAGATAAAATATAAAATAGTTTTACTCGCATCCAATAAATAAATCGTTGGCGTTACCGTGGAATTTGTAAAATTTATCACGTGCGACAGCAGCAATTGCGGGAAACGATAAATATATTTTAATATTTCGTTCCGGGAATAATATTGTCGTAGGCCAAAAAAATGCATTCTCCATCAGTCACCCGTCTGATTAATATCGTACGACTATACGACATAGAAAGTTGAGAACTTTGAAAAATGCCGATCATTTTTTTTTATTCTACGAACAAAATATAAAACAACGTAAGTATAAAATAAGCAAAATAAATAATGTATTAAGGAATTTCTCATATCTTTCATTAGATATACGCGTTATCATCTCGTATGATATATGATATATATATATATATATAATATATAATAATTCGTATAAATTTTGATCTTTATCGGACGATATTTTACAAAATGGATGTGTCAATCTCTCGAAATTAGTTAGGTAATAATGCTTAAGTATAATGCGGTATGTATAAATCTCTAAATCCATGAATTTAAAAAGTCACATTCTGTATTAATTCAATAAGATATTATATTATATACGTATTATAATGCGTTATATATAAAATAAACAAATAGATAAAGACAACTATAATAATAACAATAATAATAATATAATTATTATCGTATCCCGACGTCATTTATATGCATATTATTTGCTCTCAATATCAAATATATAAATTCGGAGTTGTATAATAAACGACATTACTGGATTATAAACTTAACTTAACGTCATAACTTTTTAACTGTTGTATTATGTTCATTGCAGTTACTATATATACTAATTATTATACTATAATTATTTATAACTTGATTTCAGACGTGATTTTATGAATAATATATTATCATCAAGAATTAAAGTTAGAATAACAATATTTTTATATATTTAAACCTTATTATCACCTTATCAAATCAATTAATTTATTAAAAAACTTATTAAACGTGAGTGTGATTCGAGCAGTTCATTACTTTCGTTGAATTTTCTAATTTCGTTTCGACACGCTTGCCAAAAGCCTAAGATGAGTGATGAGATATTGTTTTCAGTTCATCCGCAGGAATTAAATACGATTAGATATTCATTTTGAATGCGACAAACGCATAATCATAATAGAAATCGGGATATCGGGAAACGACGATATCGAGATACGTTATTTTACATTCAATATATAATAAATAAATGTATATATCCATTCAATTCCAACTCGAATCAGACCGCGTCGATCCAATAACTCTTGACGCGTTGCAGTCTTTGTAAAAAATGTTCCGGCATTCTAACGGCTTATGGTATTGGTGTACAATACGCATCCAATCATCTGCACAAAATATTATAGAACTAGTTTTTACAAAAAATAACAATAATAATAAATAAAATAAAATCATTTGACAAAAATAAACTATAAAAATCAATACGCATATATATAATATTCTAAAATTACTATTTATATTTGTAATGGTAGTTTTTTAGAAAGGGTACAATATTTTTTTAGAGTAATAATTATTATTACATTATTATATTCTATACTAAAATATGAAAATTATTGAAAAACCATATCTCATTTTCGGTTTTGTTTTTTGATAGGCATATTATTAATAGGTACGTACATTTTATTCTATTACTTACTTACCTACTATTATTATAAATAATTTTTAATTTCCATACTTTATGTGTTACGACATAATAGATTTTATTTGTTCGATACGAAAATGTAAAAAAAAAATAGATTAAACTGTTTATTAACTTGTTTTTATAGAGTGTTTTCGGGTTATAAATTAAATAGTTTATGGATTATTAATAAGATATATATATATATATTCCATTCGTTATAAAACTTAATTACCACTCATCATTATAAAATTTAATGATTTTATTATCTAATTTTATTATGTAACTAAAAATACGATAATAAATATAATGACTTTCAATCAACAAAAATATGTTATTAGTAAAAATCAAATTTAAATTATAACTATATCAGAATTATTTTCCAATAATTATTTGTCAATATATTATCAATTAAATAGTGTATAATTATATCAATTGTATATACAATTATAATTAGACAAAAATTATTTTTATACAAATCGTTTTATAATGAACTTAATTTAATTTAATATAATGTAATATATTCATTATTTATTATAAATGATAAATTGATAATAATAATTAAAAATAATATAATATGTTATGTTCAAATCAGACAGACTTTGCAGATTATTTTTATATCTTATCGTAGTATATAATAATCATTGAGGTTAAAAAAAAAATAGTACGTTTTATAATGTTTGTGTTTTTCTCTATATTTATTTGATAAAATCGTATAATATATTACAAGTACAAGCTAAAGTCTTTATTTCTAGAATACATAATATTAATATTATTATAATACGTTATTGGGTGATTTTGTCTCTGTATATTTTATAAGAAATTATACAATAAATACGTTTCACTTCGAAACTATCAAAACGCTGCATATTATTTAATAATATTAAGTTCGTATACGTAAATGGCAATCAGAATCGCGTATAGATGCCGTTCTCGATATATTTTAAATTTTTTATTTTTTTTATAAAAACGCAAATTAAAAAACACGTTAAAAAATATTCCAAATTCCAAATGATGGTTTTCGATAGTGTCGTAATTCGAGCATTGATTTGATAAATATAAGATTTCGATCGTCCTGTATGCAGTGTAGTATGATATCGTTACCATCATTATATTATTATTATAATGTTTGTATATTTGAACACAATTATTAATTTGAATTGCCCGTGTGCACATAACGACTATACCGACCACAATAATTATATTATTATTATTATTATTATTATTATTATTATTATTATTATTATTA
>JAIUCT010000022.1:6372492-6384319 GCA_021307375.1 Tetraneura akinire | reverse complement strand
TAATAATAATAATAATAATAATAATAATAATAATAATAATAATAATATGACGTGTTGTTATTAGACTACTTGTTGCTCTCACGCAACGTTCCGGGTACGCGTTATCAGTGCACACGCGTACTATAGTTGTATCGTCCGAGCGATTACGATACCAAATATAATATTATTATTAATTATTATTAATATTGTTACAATAATGTATAACTTTGACGTCAATCAACGGTTCGTATAACATACCTAAACAATATGAATATTGATGTGCATTATTATGGTTTATTTAATATAAACCATTATGGCATAATAAACCAAATCTGAATTAATCGGATAATATTCCGAGAGCAATGCAGGAGAGTAAATTTCGAAAGTATATTGTAACAATATTCAAAACGTTTACCGTTTAAACGTGTATAGTGTATTATTATTATTTTAGTGTTATTTCCCAAGTAAAGATGTTCGATTTTTTCAACGTTATAATATTGTAATATAAACGAACAGGACAATAATAATTCTGTTGTATTTAAAGTATTAAAAATATTAGTTTTTTTTTTTAAAAAAAAAAAAAAACATTACTATATAGTACTCTCTTAAAAATTATTTATCTCCAGTCCTTTTTCGTAAGTATTATTATTATTTTATTTGCAATGTCTTATATTATGAAAATACAATATAATATAACAACTACTCGTATTGTACGCGAGCATATTATCAATAAATCATTGGCGTATTTCACTCACGTCGTCCCATTTCACTACTTTTTCGCCGTCCAACAGTGGCCGGGGCACGTCCAAAGGGGCCATCCTTTCGCCGGGTTTGCGACCACAGCGGACGAGATAACGACGATTTTTGTTTTAAACGCGCGGCCAAACTGGTTCAGACCGGTCGTACGGCCGGCGACGGCGACCACGAAGACGACGTCTCCCACGTCGATCTCGCCATCGTGTGCCGCGGCGGCGACAACCAGCGCAACACACTCGCGCGCCCGTTCGTGACTGTATACCGCGGTATATTATTATATACCGTTACGGTTACGACTTACGACGGCATCGCGCGCATCGAAAATCTTTTAATTGTAATAATATTATTGTTACGATGACATTACACAGGCACGGCGATATCGTTTTTTCTATAATATTATTATTTTAACAATCGTGCGGTTAAAATTAAAACGAGCGTCGAGCGTACCTACCAACGACAGTATGACGTGCGCGTGCACAACGTGCGACGAAGCTGCGCGATGACAACGGACGAGCGAAGACCGACAGAAACGGCGGTATGCGGACGACTGGTCGGCGGCTCGGCGCGCCGTGGCTGCGGTGGGGCGGCAGCAGGCTACGTACGTGTCTGCCGCCGAACATTCGCTGTTCCCCTCGCCGACGCTCGTGACCGTTTCGCTATCTCACACCACCGCCCCCCTTTCACCCGTCGACGTTTCAACGATGTCGCTCCCACTACACACACACACACACGATTGCACGCCACAAAGCGACACGTCGCCCGTTCACCGTGTGTTATTGCCGCCGTTGTGTCGCCCGCCGGAGCCGCGGACAGAGTATAGCGGCGGCGGCGGCCTCCGGATGCTGGAGTCGCTCGCACGCCGCGGCAACTGGAAATTTACGCCCGCGCTCATCGCGTTTTAATATAATAACACGGGGCAGCAAACAATAACACCGCACGCGTATCTACTCGGTGACAAATTGTTATTATTATCATTGTCATTGTCATTATCATTATTATTATTTTATTATTTTATTATTATTATTATTTTTTTTTTCATTATTATTATTAATTGTCGTGATCACCGGGAACGAGGTGCTCGCCCCTCGTGGACAATTCCAAATAAAATTAACCTTCATAATATAAGAAGAAAATCCCCTGTTTGGATGTATATATAATATTATATTTTATATCCATGGTTACTGGTAATCGGTTATTTTACCTATGACATTAATATAATATTGAAACTACTCGTATATACGGTTTTTATTTTTCATTTTAACCGCGAACGACCGAAAATTTAGTAAATGCGTGCAAAAAATAAAATTTGAACGTTCGAAAGTCATTCCATTCTATTAAAAACGGCGAAACACTTTACTTAAACCATAGGTTTCCAACCTATGGTCCGCGGACCACTGGTGGTCCACGAGTCATTGTGAGGTGGTACGCGAGCCACACTTACAAAACGTAAAAATATTTTAATAATTTCATTTTCCTTTGAGACATAACACTAATTATTGACAATCGTGTTTAGTGCGTCGTTTATTTATAAATTTATATTACATAGTTCTAAAATATGTGAAAAAAAAAATGATTCTTATTTATAAGAAAAATAGCGTAAAAATTGAGATGATCCGTGACGTACCTATCGAAAATTCTATTAGTGGTTCGTAGTACCAAAAAGTTGGGGAACCACTGACTTAAACCAATAATCATGTATTATTTCCTATTTTGTGAACAAATCGCTTTTTAAAATTAAATACGTGCGATTTAACGGGGGCGTACACAAGGGGGGGATTTTGAATCCAGATACCCCACCCCCATTGAAATAATAATTATACCTATAACATAAAAATTAATATGATTTTTGAATTCACCCTTACAAAATTCCTGGATACGCCCTTGCGATTTACCAATACGTTTACCACGCCACCCTCATCGTGGATCCACGACCACGCGAATAATATAGTGTCTATATACTACCGCGGTTACCAACAAAAATAGGCAATATCCGCGGTAGAAATCGAGTTATATCGTATACTTTTTATGAATATAAATACGGAAGAATAATTTCACCTACGTAATTTATCGTACATTTACGTATTTCGAGGTTAAAATGTGTGCGTTATATAAATAATATTTATGATCAATACACCATAATTAATATAATACATACGTAGGTTTACTTGTGCAGTTATTCGGTCGTATATAATTATTATTTATTGTCCTTTAAGAAATGTTAACCGCGGTATAAAACATTGACGATGATGTATAATAATAATTACACGCGACAATAATATTTCTAAATAGTCCGTTTAAAAGTCATTTAAACTTTTTATTAATTATATTTTTTTAAATTTTTTTTTTCAGTACATTATAATATTAATACGCATAATGTATTATTTACACGTGTGTTGTTTTTAATTATACCTATGCATACACTTAAGTTGTTACAATTTTTTTTTATATATTTTAATCATTAATAATTTCGAATGTTTTTTTGGTGCGGAAAAAAAATAAATCATGTTTCGGTATCACTCTTTAAATTCAATGAATCAGTATAATGATATACGTAATACACATATATGTATTATGATGAATTTACAAAACAATAATAACAATAATTATCAAACGGCAAAATTTTAATTAAAAATTCGGTAATTGAGTTGATTTAAAAATTTATAATAATTCTTATACGAGGCGATCAAATAATATCTCATAGTCTATATGGTAATAACGTTGAGACGAATATATTTCTGCATAACTGTGTATACGGTTCGATTAATATATTTTTCTACGATTTATTACGAATTATTATGAAGAGTTGTAAATAAACAATTTTTGTCGTAATTTCTTAACTTACGAATTGGAAACTCCTAAACTATTTTTTTTTATGGTTTTTATAATATAGATCCTCCAATATTACTTATATAATTATTAAATCACCCGAGATATAGTTTACACAAAATATCGTCGGGGAAACGTTAATTTCATTGAAGGTCCTACAGTCCCTCTATTTCTTTTTCCCCCAATTTGAGCACTGCTATATATTTTTAGATGATGTTATTTGATTTGATACTTTGATATATTATGTATATACACTTATAAACAGACAAAACTTCAACGCAATACGGGCGTTAAGCCGTTAAAGTCCTCATCTATATCTATAAGAAAGCCATATATATTATATAAAAACAAAGAAACAACGCGTATTCTCAGCCGTTAATCTTGTGATACACATCTATATATTAAACATATACTCAGAGGCCTATATACAAGTTAAACGGGTATAATAATTTCATCCTGCAAAGTTCGATAATACTGAGAATTCGCACATTTTAAGAATATAGAGAAAAAATAATTATTTATCTTATCTCAAATATGTTTTCTTTTTATTTGTTTAAAACTATAATATGTTTCTACGATATAACATAATTATATACAATATACAATATAGGTACATAATATATATTATTATTTTTTAATTCTGTATTGAACCGTATTTTAACGATGTACTATTATGTATTACGAGTATAACAATTTTAAGATCGCGTTCCTTCGAAGTATATTTAGAAAATGCTTTAAATTATCAATCCGTAGAACTACTAATTTCACGCGAACATAATAAAATTAATTATATTTAACATAATATAATATTTTACAGGAAGTGTCAAAGTAAATATTTATTTAAAACAGAATATTATTATGAAAACCGCCAAGAAACTATAAGGAAGTCCTGGAAGTACAATATAGGACAACAATATGTAGGTACTCGTCAATATACTCTCACTCTACAGTATATTATATTATTATATGTAGGTATACCATCATGTATTAATTTGGTAGTCATAAAAATTACATATTTATTCGCAATAACCTGTTTGGAAATAATGTTATAAAATGACAATTTGAACTATATCATATGATAATATAATTGAAATTCGAAACCGCCTAAAAAAAGAAGTATACGTTTCACAATTTTCCAGTGGGTGACATATCATCTTCTCGCACAATAGCAATTGGCCGCCCTTGTTATGAATACATTATCACAAGTTAACCGTCAAATCGATTGGAAAGAAAATAATCTAGATTTAAATTATTGTCTAAATATAAATAACCATCTGGCAACTATTAATGTGATATTGATGCGGACATGTACGATGCGAGTAAAATGATAACCGCTTTTGATAGCTAATCAATTTCCTGTGATTTAAAATTTATAAAACGTCAATAATTACTTTCGATTACATTATAAATGTCAACTTTAAACAGCTATAAAACAAAAATTATGCTTGGAATTTTTCTAATTTTTTGATAATATGATTACTGATTAGTAATAATATTGTATATTCAGTAAAATTTTCAGGAGTTAAAAACCCAAAATTGCCAATTTTATCAAACATTATTTAGATAAAAACAAGAATTTTAGAAAATAAAGTTAACAATTATTTGAGTTATCGTGAAGTATTGAAATCGAATTTGTTGAAATTTCAGTTTTCGTGAGAAATGCCGTTTTTCATAACTTTTGGTCGTTAATCCTATAGTTATGGGTCAATTTTAAGAAATTCGAAAAAATACAATTCCAAATACATCCACTTTTTAACCCAGGAAACATATGCTATTTGTGAAAATCGGAGCATTATTTAGGGTGGATAAAGTGTTTACATTCTTAAAAAAAAAAAAAGAAAGAAAGACACACATCATTATAAAACCAGTACATTTTTTGAATCACTCAAAATCTAAGAGTTTGAAAATTATTTAGTTCTAATATAATGTAGTATTTTAAATTCTTTAAGCAATAATTTTATTGGTTTTACAAAGAAGTATTTTTTTTTCTGAAGACACTTTTAGACACTTTATACTGCTATAAATAGAGTATGATTTTAATAGAAAATTGGTTCGAATTTGTATTTACTACTTAATATACAGGAAAGTCATTTTTTTTTTAATTTCCCAAAAGTTTTCTCAATAAATAGAAGTATATAGGAAATTAGAAATTTACAGTAAAACGATAAAATTGGCAGAAACTTGATGAACTCAATTTTAATTATTTTATCGTTATTTGAGAAATACTCGTATAAGTTATAGAAAACATGAAAATATATTATCAAACTCAAGTCACAAATTTGTTTAGTAACTATCTAAACTTTAAATTTTTAGTGTAATCGAAAAAATATTATATTATTATTGATTTTTATATATTATCCATATTCTTATTTTTGAACTGACGTTTTGAACCTATAACTCATCATCAAAGTTCTTATGTAGTACCTACATTATAATGTCACGGTAGTCTACGATTACTATATTGGTACGGTACACTGACGATTTCAAAACATCACTTCAAAAACACAAACATCAATACTTAAAAAGCAATAATATTAGTCAAATCCATTAGAACTTAAACCAACTCATAAATATAATTTTTCTACAATTTTATTTTATTATTAAGGAATAATAAATTTATCTAATTTACGATAAAATTAAAATTTGATAGTTTTATTATATACATGATGCTCATTGCTATTCTATATATGAACATACATTCATATTCTTATACACATAGATGTAAGATATTTTAATGTTCTATAGGTGCGATCTTTTTCAAGCATTCAAATTTAGAATTTGAGAATATTCTATGAATTTAAAATACGAAAATACTTATTTGGGTAGTAAACTTGTTCCCATTTTATTTTTTTTTTAGTAAAGAATTGGATCTAGTTGGTACTTTATTAAAGTCATTTTTTAAATTACCTAATAATTATGTTTTGGAGTTCAGGAAAATGATCAAATAGGTAGTCATGGAAAATCAGGGAGATTCATCGAAACTAATTTGACGATTAAATTTTACTTATTTTATGATAATTGATAATTTATCCGTGTCGCCCGTACATATATCTGGGTGTAGCAACCGCTACACCTTTAGATTAAAAGGGGTGGGTGGACAATAATTATATGATATATACTCGTATGTATATAATTATATACGAAATTTATAAATATTTCTAAAGAGTAATAAAAAAATATATATATATTGTTTTGCACATCAATATTGCAATAATAGGTAAGGGAACTGGATGATTTATTAAAATGTCATTAGTCAATATTTGATAAGTATTTATCAATCATTATCGCCATTAATTATTCAATAGTATTATTCTATCCTTATATACAATATAAAAACATAAACATTAATATTAACTTTAACCATTTTAATACAATAATAGCCAAACCAAAAATAATTATAATAATAATAATTTAATTAATAATACCTAATAATCTGTATAAAGTACTTTATTATCAATACAATCGCTCATTATTAGACTAATATTATTAATATTTTAATGTTTTTAACAAAAAAATATTTTTATCATATTAATTCACTGAGTTAATCGTCTGCTACAACTGACTATTGTTGTTCATTACCTCATTAGTCATTTATCGTTAATGTCTATCACTACGCTTAGTATCGTTTTTTTCAAAAGTAATGATTTATCATTGCATTCAAATCTTATTCAAATTACCACATAATACTATCATAATACTATAACATCATCATTCTCCTTTCCTCACCTTCATCCCTTCCACAGCAGTCACCAGTTCGGCTTTTTATACTTTAAACTACTATAAAATAAAATTATAAAATTTAAACATAATAATTAATTAATATATATTAAAACCAGAATTTTAAATTTGGTGAAAGTTTTTCAGTGTTTTTTTTGTGAAAAATCTTAGATTTTGTATTAGGTATTTTAATTAACTCAGTTCCAGTTAATTGTGAATTATTACATTTATGATTTTTTTTTCTTAGCTGTTTAAAGTATATAAAGCAAGGAAAGGGATACTAGTATGGAAGTGATATAGGTGTAAAGGATTAACATTTGAATCCAATGATAAATCATTACATTCGAAAAACGATTCTGAGTGAAGTACCATTAGATTTGGGTATGTAGATGACTCATTTAGGGATTTAATAATAAATTAATAAATTATTTATATTAAATGTAAAGATTGATAAGTGTAAAAATTTTAATCAGTACATTATCTGATTATCTTCGCTCAAAATCGTTTTTTTTTTAATGTAATGATTTATTTTTGTATTCAAATGATAATTAAAATTCAACACTATCCTCTTTACAACATTTGCCTTACATTTGTTTGATATTGCAGCCAATTTGCAACCCTTTATTTTCTCCTACAATATTATAAGTTTATTTGTGCTAACACAGCAGCCCTAAATGCGGTTTATCATACAATCTTCGTGCCAAGTACAGCTGTTGTAATATTGTTCGTCGTTTACTACCTAATATTATATTACATTTAATAATTATAATAATATTATAATCACCATAATATTGATTTTAAACGGATGCCATATATTTTGATTTGGAGATATTTGCAGACAACTTTGCATAATAATATAATATCGTATTGACAAAAACTCATTCTTGTCGGGTTAACAATTATTTTATTTCTTCCAATATTCTATTTATGCCTTAATGACTTCACTTCGCCTGTATTTTAATATTTCTCTAATCCAATAATATTTAAAAAAAAAAAAATATACGAATTTATGTTGTAACCAACAATATCAACACGCAAACCAACAAGGGCAGAAATTATTTACAGTATTATAACATAATATTCTTCTTCTTCTTCTTTATCTTCTCCTTTGTCCCACGTCTGTGGAGTCAGGGTATTATTATATTGTTCTCTTAATATAATAATGTAAATATAAATACATTTATATATTTATTATTATAGTGATATGCATTAAACGACATTTTCGATTTATGCGTTGTCAGATATTCTGTCACAGTGATGCGTAAGTACGACATGACGTGCATTACACTGATCGTTAAATATTATACTCTCAAACTGTTATTCAAATATTTTATTTAAACATAATAATAAAACTTGTATTTTAATCGATCACATATTATAACAGCATAGGCGCAAAAGAGAGGAGGGAATCAATTTTCATATTATCTTTCTCGAATTTTTTCATACACACGTTGATAACAAATATAATATTAGAAATTTATTTATTTATGTTACGGGCCGGAAACGTATATACCGAAGAATATTTTTAAAGGAGAAGATATAACGTAGCCCATCATTCGATTGTGTTGATTTACTTTAGTGAAAAATATAAAACTCCATTTGGTAAACTCAGTTGATTTTGGGAAGGGGTCTGTTGCGTTCTTTACTCTTCTAGTTTTGTCCATATATTTTTAACATTCTCAGTTTCTTCTTTGAATTTTTGCTCCCGTATAACTTTTAATAACAATGAAATTTGTCAAAATCTACAGTAAAATTGTATACTTTTAACTAGACTTAAAAACATATATTTTTTTAATATACCTACATATATTTTAAAAATAAAACTTTTTAAAAAAAATTTAAAACTAAGGTAATTGGTAATAAATACGGTAAAAAATAGTTAGTAACAACAAAATATAAAATAAATTGTCGTATTTCTGTGAAAAAATAATATAAATTAATTACACTTATCAATAACAGGTATATACGAAATGAAATATTTCAGAAATATTGTTTGCATTCCTTGAAAAAATAATAATATATTATATTTAGAGAAATCGTATTTTTCATTCGCGTGCGAGTATATAATTATAATTTGAATGCAATGATAATTGCAATCAAAAAATGATTTTGAGCGAAATTCAGTCAGATAATGTAGGAATTGATTAAAATGTTGACATTTTTTATTAAATATTTAAAACGAAAAATTTTAACACAAATATAGGGACCATATATGTACACATATGACATATAGTACATAAACGAACACCCTATAAAATTTTTAAGTCTTTAAGTTCAATATAAATGCTACTAAAATTCCTTGTCAACTAAATGCCCATATCATAAAAATTGTTGTCAATTCTATTTAACATTATTGTAAAATATTGAAATATAATAGGTAGGAAAAATCCATATAAATAATTTAAATATTAAATTTACTGAAATTTCAATTTTAATCACCTATAAAAAAATTGAATCTTGAGATATTCCTATGAATTTGGAAATTTGTTAATATATATGTTAGTATGCCTCAAATTTATTGGTTTTTCTATCGATTTTTATTGTAAAAATATTGAAAAATAATACGAAGAATATTCGTATGGATTCTAAGATTTTCGTTTAAACTAAAAATATCAACTTTAAACAACTATAAAGAAAAATTGAAGCAAGGGATTTTTATAATATTTTGATATGATGTTAAGTAATGTATACATACTATACATATATGTACTTCAATAAAATTTTTAGACTTTAATGCCAAAAATAGCCAATTTTATCTAACATTATATACATAAAAACGAAAATTTTTCGAAATATTCATAGTCCTATATTTTGTAGAAAAATTAATGTAACGCCGTAACGGTTCCAAAATTTTACCTCATATATTTAATACCTATAATAGAATTTCAAAATTGGTGAAGTTATCCTAAAATATTGAAATAGAATTCATCAAAATTTCAGTTTTCGTGAAAAATGCCGTTTTTCGTCGTTTTTTTTTTCTGTCTCATAGGGTCAATTTTGAGAAATTTGAAAAATGACCCAAATAATTTACCAACTACATCCATTTTTCGACTGGAAACATATGCTATTCATTAAAATTGGGGCATTAATTCGGGTAGTAATAGTGTCGTCAGACATAAAAGGAAAAAATAAAAAAAAAAATGGCACACATCATTGTTAAACCAATACATTCTTCGCTTCTCTCAGAATCTAAAATAAATTTGTTATAAATATTATAATTATTTATCTTTATAAAACATCTAATTTAATTATTTTCAGCGTAAATCCAATGTTATATCCGCAATTTAATAAATACGAATTGAATTATTATACAATTATATATTTATTAATAATTCTTTTTTAGAATAATTTATACTCGTATATTATTTTTTTACATATGGTACGCGTGTATTATAATGAAAAATATTCATTAAAAATATGTTTTATAAATATTCTCCTAAAATTCGATCATATAATACGTAGGTATATACGTGTATCAATCGTGAAACGTGTGCTTATTTAAAAATGAATTATAATAATAAAATTGGTTTGTCACGTTTAATATATTTTATCCTTGTTGGCGTGCAAATATAAGCTATCGGAGAATATTAAAAAATACTCGTAATGTAACAATGTCATAAAATCGTTATTTTCGTATGTAAATTATAAATAATCACAATTTATATACAATAAAAATACAATAATTATTACCTTAATTAAATTTTTATTCGTACCATAAATTATAGGAATACATATCAATCAACATTAATAAAATTATTATGGTATTCTGTTATAAAGTTATAATAATATTATAATAATATTTATAGACGCCTATAATTAAATTTATAGGAAGCTTAACGTCAAAAACGTTGAAAAATATGAATATATGACACAAAACGTGTAATGCGCAATAACAAAATGTCTAAAACAATAACCTTACAATAACTGGAAACTGATTACTTTTCAGTTGAAGTCTATAATTTTGTTTTTCCTTTAAATATGTAGAAAAATTATAAGTACAATATAAATAAGTACAAAAATGAAAAATTATCGTTTATACTTGAAACATATAGATACTAAGTTCGATCTCGTTTATTTTAATACACAAAACAATGATACCATTGAATTACGTTATAATGTTATTCATATAGTTCTATTTAATTATTTTCATGATTTTCCACAATTTTGATATATTTTATTACCTATACTATCGTAAATTGTAATATTGTACAAAGATTCATTTTTGCCGTAAACTATTATAATATTCTTTAATATTATATTATATACATTTATTTATTCTTGTTTAATATATTATAAAATTTATAAGTTGAAAATTATTATAAAAAAAATTTACGATAATAAAAAATATTTAATTGTTCACATTAAGGATCCGGTACTTATTCAATTTATTATTAATTTTACAAGAAAATTAAACTTAAAATAAATGAAAACTTTTTCAACTCTATTATTATTTTAAAAGTATAAGAAGGAATATTACGGTTTGTATTAAGAACAAAATGAGTATAATAATAATAATAATAATAATAATAATAATAATAATAATAATAAT
>JAIUCT010000022.1:6317089-6372482 GCA_021307375.1 Tetraneura akinire | reverse complement strand
TAATAATAATAATAATAATAATAATAATAATAATAATAATAATAATACTAATACTAATAATAATAATAATAATAATAATAATAATAATAATATAAAAAAAACTAATCACTGAACGATAGTAAAGTTTATAACCACTCAGACACTGAGAAATATAGTTAAATTATTTCCAAAACAATTGCCAAATATCAAAATTTAATATTCAATGTGCTTGGACAATGATAATTACGATAAATGGAATTTGAATGAAATTTGAGAACGAAAAAATAATTATTCTGTTTTTATATAAACGTCTATCTAATAGTAACTAAAAGTAATATTGACCTAAACTTGTGCAGCTAAACGAGACAATCGTATTCGTTTTATCGTATGATAATATAATATTATACCTATCGGCTATATAATTATTGGATTTATTTCGTGTATAATGTATAAACTAATACAAAGTAAACGTAACATTATGATATTATATAATTTATTAAATTAAAAAAAAAAAAAATATATACGATAAAAAGTTTCGTATTTGCTTTACGTTCGCCCTCAAAAACTTACGAACGAGAAACGGTCCCGACTTAGATTGAAGTAAGTTCGACAATAATATTTAATCGAATCTTTTTGTTTTAACTGAATTATAATATTATTATATTCGCACCAACAATATCTTTTTTTTTTTTTTTGTAATAAAATTATTTTATTTTATTGACATATAACACGATTATTCTAGATATTTCTAGCGTATATATTGAGTGCATAATAGAAATTTTGAATCGAACGTTCCAATTTTTATAATTTTATTTTAACAACAAACTACAGTATATAACTAGACCTAGCCTTACGCGCCACGGTGTCTATAGGGACCTTTTGGTCGTACCCTTTTTATAGGTATAATATATTATATATATATATATATATATATATATATTATACACTGTATCATGCAACATTGTGCGGAAAAAGTATTTTATTTTTGTACAAAAACAAATTGATTTATCGAAAAATTCGAAATACAAATATCGTTTATTTATTTATTTTTTCGCTGTTGTCAATAATTCGATTATTCGCCAACAATTTATGATGTCTCTCAGCGAGACGAAATAAATGAAAAGTATATTTACGCGAGTGTATATACAGTATTATATATACGATATACCTACCGCATTAGGACAAGCGACTATATACCATATAGTATATACCATCCGGGGGTTGCATGGCACAGCCAGAGGGTTGTTTTGAGTGTTAAAACCACCCTCTTGGTATTTTATTTATTTATATTTTAGTTTGCATGGCTTTGATTTTGGCAGAAAACAAAAAGCCGCGGCATTATAATAAATATTATTATTGTTTCGGATAATATATTTTGAATTTTTAAAACGTCCAAAACAAATAAATTCATTAATGGTTTAAATTAATATTAAAATATGTATAGTGAAAACAACCCTCTGTACTATATTATATCAGCTAGTACGATCCGACAAGTAAAACTTATTGTTTTTACCGATAAGCTGAATTTTATTAGATTATCATTTTTCGATTATTATGTAAATTTCGATGCATGTGTATATACATATAATATTATTGGTCAGTAAGAACTAATAAGTAATTAGTATGACTTTTTAATATCTTTTTGATAATCAATAATCTATATTAATTTCGCTATTTAAAATATTTTCCGTTAATATTAACAAACGACAAATATAAAAACTATATTTTTAAAGTAAAAAAAAAAAATAATATTGTTTAGTAAAAAACTAAATGTATGAATAGTAGTTAGAGATGTAGTGTAAGAGATAACTACCGATATAATCAAATTCAAAAATTCATAAGTGAAAATTATGAAACGTTAAAAATTATTTTATTTTATTTTTTATTTAACCAATTTAATTTCAATATAATTTTACGGTATATTATATTCTAAGTAGATTGTAACTATTGATTTAGCTATTAATATCATATATTCTAATAAAACGCAAGAATAAATAATTAAGTACAAAATACGAGATTGTAAGTCGCTTTTTTTTTATATACATATAATATTAATTTGTAATACGAGTACATAATGATTAGCAATTAAATAGCAGTAGCTAATTAGTTAAATCCTATAGAAAAACAAATTGAAATTTAGTTTAAAATTCCTTCATTGTTTTAATTTAATAAGTTTATATAATAAATTTTAAAAGACAAAACCTACAATACACGATTTAATATTTTGTTTTATAGAACTATTTGTAAAACAACGATGAAATTTGTAGAAATCCATTTAATTTTATTCCGTTACATTAGGCGTATAAAATTATATAATGGGAAAAAGCACGATTTAAGTTTCAAACTATACTTCATACAATATTATTTACAGGGTCGACCCGAGGGTCCCTCAAATGCACCACCTGATATTTTTCCAAAAATTATAAATTAGAGCCTGTTATAATTTTAATCCATTCTGAGAACCACTAAACAATCATACAACAACGGTGTTCAGTATTATGTATTAAAATATCACTATAGTAATATATTATTATTACTAAGAAGTAAGGAAAGTATAAATTAATACTTCTCTGTAAAATAGATTTAATATAGGTAAGAAGGTTCATTCTCTGTAGTTTATATTCTCACTAGTTAGGTATACTTTTGCGCCTATACTGGAATAGTCTTCTACACGGGCGTCCCTGTATATTAAAATATACGTAATTCATATTAAACACACGATTTACCTGAATATCATGATAAACTAATTTCCGTTTAGTGAAGATTTATGAAGTCTATGTCTATATCGAATTTTTAAATTATTATTATTATTAAATTGCAGGTTAAGTGTAGTGACTTTTTATGTCCAATAACAATATTGTAAATCGATTACTATACGTTTCCCTCGTCTTTCGTTGTAGTTTATGAAATACGGTTTTGAAGAAATATTTATTAACTTTTGTAAAATAAAAAATAATAATATTATTTGACTGGCGTAATATACAAATATTAAACATTTTTTTTTTTTTTGCTGTTCAAATATTTCATCAGGAAAATTATTAGTCATCCGGAAACAAAACATATTGCATACAACAATAATAAGAAGGACTACATATATTTAATTTAAAATTTATAACAATGACCTAAATAGTTCTCGTAATTCAAAAATACATATTAAATCTGAATATACAATGTAAAATAATACATAATACTTATATGTTGTGGCTATTAATACTATTACCAATTTCTATTATAATAATCCTCAATTTAATTTGTGTACTTATTAAAAGAAAAAAAAAGATCTTGTAGATTTAAAAAAAATATCTGATGAATGATGATGTCAAGCAAACTCATATTAATAATGTGTGTATCTTTTTTAATGTTTAAAAAATTATTTATTTATATATAGAATATATATTAAAAATAAGTAATATTTTTTACCTGTATTTAAATAATTATTATATAAAATAAATATTTCAACGATTACAATGTTATATGAGTATTTTATTATTCAATTAATTTTAATTTAATAATATTAACACGTACCTATATTTTAATAATATATTATAATTTTTCATTGTTATTTATTTATAAACCGATGAATTTAAATAATGTTTTATGATAATAATAATTTATGTATACAATAAACTCGCGCACATACATAATTAAAGAAATTAATGAATAATATCAGAATTATCGTACATTAACATAATTTTTTTTATTTTTTAATTAGGTCACTAATTTTTTAGCTAATAACAATTTGTTTTATTATATCGTACTACTCTTCTTCTTTTGCAGTATATTCGATCATTAAGAAAAATCTGTCAAATATAATATTTTCTGCCACTACATCCGTTTACATTCTGACTTTAGACCTTCCATTTCATTTTTCATATAGTCGTCCCAAGAGTCTCTGCACTAGATGGAATACCGTATATATTGTATTAAACTTATAGAACTTCTTCTTTTCTCTCCAAGCATAACCATCCTACTAAAAATGACTTTTTATAATTTCTCCCCAGCTATACTCGTATATTATCTAGGCATAATCTAATACAACTCTATAAAGTGTAAGTCATTGTTTTTTTCCATACTTATTATTACTTTTTAGTTTTTGTCAAACATGATTCTAATGCTAATTATTATCAGGTTATAATATTAATAATATTTGTAATATTTTAGTATAAATTTATAATTTTATTATGAAATAACTATAATATCTACCAAATGACGAATGTATATTATTATGTTATGATTCAGATTACCAATATTTTTTTTCTTTATTTATTTTCTTATTTGATGTTCATATTTTTAGCTCAATAAATCAATTTTGACGTATACAACAGTATTATTAGTTTTAGTACATAACTATATAAGCATCACTAGAATCCAAACTCTAGAGTAGCAAAAAAAAAAAAAACAAAACAAAACAAATTATCTACAACAAATTTACATTTCGTTAATTTTTAGAAAGTGAAAAAATTATTTTTATAAGTTGAATTATTTTTTGTATTATAAAAATACATAATATGATGTATATTTAAAATTTTAAAATATAATTTTATATTAACAATCCATTATACGAGTACATTACATATATATTTATAAGAACAAATCATTTTTGTCAAGACAAAAAAATCTAATTATTTTTTATAATAGCAATAAAATACCACATCGCTACTCCAAAAAAATTCTGGGTTAGCAAAGACTCCCTCGATATCCCTTAGTTACGGCTATATTTTATTATATAAATTTAATATTGTTTTAAATACTTAATAATCTCAGTAAAATTTCTCTTCTCAAATTTTTTTTGATGCATAATAATAATTGTAAAACTATTATAATATATTATTATAATAATATTATATTATACCTAATGCCGTTAAAGGTTAAACCAAACATTGCCTATATAATTATTATAAATCCGTTTATTTCACATTGTATTTGCTGTTTTTTTATTCTTCACAGACAAATTCCATTTACTATATTTTCATTAGCATTAAATACACATGTTTAATCAATTTGCTTGTAATTTCTTTAGGAATTTTTAAGCTTTGCTCGGTGCTTTAAATATTTAATTATCTTGGTAAATGAACTCTTCCTTTATACTTCACGTTTTAGAATTTGTACAAAACAACTATTGGTTTTTGGTTAATTAAAATTAAAAGATAATGGCCATTTGTTTCGCTACATTTCCAAAGTTGATTAAAACAAATCCATTTTAGTTGTTTTTTAGTCGTTCATTTTAAGAGCAAACCTTTTTATATGAATCATTTATTTTATGGCTAAAACAGTCTTGTTCTGCCACTATTAACATGTTACAATTGTTACATGTATATATTATACGTATAACGTATATATTCTTTTTCCTCGTATTAATAATACATATTGTCTACTACTAGATGCACCTCGTTTAGTCGTGTAAAATGTATTCAGTAGGTAATTTTATTTTATTACAATAATTACCAATTTATTTCGTTTAATCTCAAAATCTACAACTAAAATCAATTATTTTTATCTCGTAATCTCATACAAATACCTATGATAATTTATTCATTAAAAATAATTGAACATTTGAAAGAAAACTTTTAAGTGAATAACATTTTTAGAGACAAAACGTTTGTGTTTTTATTTCTACATGCGAATTCACGCGTATATTTTTATATCCAGTGATATTTTCAACGATCATTTTTTCGATGATTGTATATTATAAAAATACAACTTATAAAATAGCATTTATCAACTGCAATTGTGTATATTTTTAAAGGAAAATTAAAACGTTGTAATAAATTTATAAACAATACAGTTGAGTTATCCACATAAATCTATAACAATTTATTATATACCTATATTTTCTCTCGAATTTGTAAACGTTTTCAGAGAAAATGCAATTTATTTATTATTACTTACATTTATATATTGCATACATTTGAGGGTGAATTTATAAGATTTATGTAGCCTGTATAGTTTCCAAATATTCTGAGTGAGAAATAACCAAAATATAATACCATGATTTTAGTTTTTTTGTATAAACGTATAGGCCATGTGTATAATCAGTGTTGTATGTTATTTAGATAGATTTATCTAGATAAATTATCTAGATAATTTTTTTTTTATCTTTTATCTTATACAGATGAATTCAAAATGACTTATCTGAGTCATTATCTTAGATAAATATGTAAGTTATCTAGATAAATTTATCTAGATAAAATAAATTAAATATAAATACCTACAAAACTTTAAGTTACTCAGTTAAATTTTTTATTTCAATGAAATTCAATTAGTTCCATGTAAAGGTGAAGTTTCATCATAAATTTCAAAGTATTTTTTTTTTAATCCTAATGATGATTATCATTACTGATACATTAGTAATTTTAAGACATTTTATAATAGTATAAAAATTTATCTTTTTTTTTATCTAGATTAATTTTAATTTATTATTTATCTTTATCTAGATAATTACATTTTTATTTATCTTTTATCTTAATCTAGATAATTTTATTGCCTAATATCTATTATCTTTATCTAGATAAATTCATATTTTATCTTTATACAACACTGTGTATAATGCACAAACATTATTAACAAATAGCAGGAAAAGTAGAAATAACAATTTATACATAATATTATATTATATTTCTTCAAAAATATGAAAAGAAAAACTGGAATAATAATATTATAATTGCTATAAATGATTATATTTAAAATTCATTAAAATGGTTCAAATAATCAGTGCTCGAATAATCAGAATTTGAAATGAAAGATCGAATAAATTTCGAAATTAATAATCTGATGCCGGATGAAGTATATTAATTATTAATTATTATTTGTATAAATAAGGAAGTGCAATATTACGAGTATAACTTCTCTAAATTGTACTCAATGTTTGGAAATTTCCTATTAAAAAAGAAACTATTTGAAAATGTTTATTATTAATCAAAGTAACAAAACTTGTTCGTTGAAAAGGGAACATTTCTTTCTTCGTCGCTTTATAAAATAATATAATATTGTGATTTTTTCAATATTTATATGTATCTTGAAAACTGTCTGCATAACTAGGTCGGTTAGAAATAAATAATATTTCTTATTTATGTTACCAACTATTGTAGTAGTCAATAGAAATTAAGCATCGTAAAAAGCAATTCATCTTGTTAATATTATATTAAAAAGGAACAATATTCTCTTTATTTTCAATTCTTCTCATCCCTCATTTTAATTGTAAACTTCGGACTAAAGAAAAACTCATTCCGAACAATATATCTTATTATAATTTATACGGTTCTTTTGACGTTGTCAAAAATATATAAATAATTCACTGCAAAGTAGTAGGTTTGTAAAATTCGACGACTCACTGACCATTAATCTATGGAATAATGATTGGCTGTTTTTATAAATTTCACCCTAAATGCACTCATATTATTAAATTTATAAAACGTTATCTTTTTCAACTTGTGTCTCTTCTTTACATTGTTCTAATAATATATCTGACTCTAATATAACTCGTGTATATGACGAACACCGTCATAAACACAATGATCTTGGTTTTAAATTTACCAAATGTCTTAATCCTAATTTTCATATTGAAACTGTAATATGTTGTAAAGTTTTAAGTTTTATAATGAGATTCTCTAGGGATTTTAAGCAGAAAGTATCAATTAAAGCATTACACTGTACTTTGATGGGTCCAATCCTAACCGTTGTATGGGATCCACTTACTACCAGTATCAATCTTCTGTTAGAAAGGGTCCAACGTAAATTTCTTCGGTGTTCTGGGTTTGTTTTGAAAATACCCCATAATAAACATGACTATACATTTGTCACTAACCAGCTTAGTATTTCTTCATTGGCTGACCGTATACTAACCTAAACTTCCTTAACGGATTACTATCCGGCACAATTGAATCTGCAACTCTTATATCACTAATTAATTTAAAAGATATAGTCCCGTATAATAATAATACATAAATTATTGTAGTAATATAAAACGTATTTTTTTCTTACATTATACCTGTATAAGATAAAAACTAATTTGATTTAAAACATATTAAACATTGATTCGGTATATTATAGTTAATCATTATAACTAATTAATCATAGATTTCATTTCAAGTAATATTCATAATTTATTTTGAAAAAACCAATGGATGGGATAGAGTTCATCAGATAATATAATATGTATTAATTAAAATTTTTACATTTATCAGTCTCTACGTTCAATATATTATTTAACCGTAAAACCCCTAAATTAGTCAACTAAATACCCAAGTCTGACAGTACTTCACTCAGAATCGTTTTTCAAATCTAATGATTTATCATTGCATTCAAATTTTAATCAAAATTCAACACTAACACTATCCTCTTTACACTTGTATCCCTTCCATATTTGTATCCCATGATCCCATCTATTGCTTTTTTTACTTTAAACAGTAACAAAAAAAAAAAAAAAAAAAAAAAAATCATAAATGTAAATGTAATATTCACAAAAATTAATTAAAATTGAGTTAAGTAAAATGTATTTGAGCTTCAATAAAATTTTCAAAATTGTTTGTCAATTTTATTTAACATTATTATAAAATATTGAAATGTAATAAGAGGAATTCATATAAATACTTTAAATATCGATTTTACTCAAATTTCGACTTTAAACACCTTTAAAAATAAATTTATTTTTGAGATTTTTTAATTTTTTTGGTACTACGTCACCAATATGTGAATATATGCTTCAATGGAATTTTCAATTTTTTTTATTCTAATTTTTAATTATTATTATAAAAATATTGAGAAATAATAAGATGAATACTTATATTTATTCTTAGATGTTCAATTATACTAAAAATTTCAACTTTTTATAAGAAAGTTCTTCAAATTTATTTTAAACAATGCCGTTTGATCCTTTCCGGATTGTTTCGGTTCTATTTCCACTTCTGGTTTTATACGATTTATATTTAAAAGCTATAATTCTAAAAAAAAAGATTTCAATTTGGTTGTTATATTTTTTTTCGGTTTTTATTAAGAGAATTCTAAAAGTGATCTATATATACTAGTCATATTTTCTATTGTCTAATGAAGTATGTATATATAAGCACTTGTTTTATAGTTCCTGCAGAAGATATCATGTTTTTTCCAACCCTCGTCTACAGCTCTACAGTGCCAAATAAGTGTGATCTCCGAATTTTGGCATTATTTATTGCATTATTTTGAACTAGAATGTACATACATAATGTTAACATTAAACAATTTATCTATTTGGCTCGAATTGTATACTTCGAACATATTCAGAATGATATATACGAGTATATGGTACGTAGGAATAATACAAATGGTACGATACGGTAGGTGTGTTTAAGTTTTGTATTAAGAATCAACTTTACAATATGATAAATGGGAATATAACAAAATATTATATTAAAAGTATAATACGGAGCACACGCGTAATCCTTCAAATTTAATATTATTATTAAAATCGGATTATTAATTAAAATAATAGCACGAGCACACATTTATCATAAAAAAAATAAATAATATTTATGAAATAATACTAAAATATAAATAATATAGTGTTTCCTTAATATAATATATTACACAAACAAATATATTTTAAAAAATTGTAAAGCTGCAAAAAAAAAAAATAAATAAAATGGTTGTTATAAACGTTTATTAATTATAATTATTATTTACATTTAAAATTGAGACGTTGGAAATTTTGTTTAATGTAAAAAACAATTTAGCGCGACAAAAAAAAAAAAAAAAGAAAAAAAAAAAAGAAAAGGAAAATTGAATATATTAATATAATTACAAAAAACATGGATTACAAAATTATTTATATTTCATTTAAATGACACGTTTCCAAAATTCTCCATGATAGTCTAGGGAAAATGATTAATATAATATCGAGAACGCATGTATAACGATTAATTAATTTTTGACTAAGTACACAATATTTCAGATTTATATAAGAAATATTTTTACGTGCTTTTATATATACAGAGTGATAAAAAATATGTAATGTGACACAATGAAATAATAATAACGTTACTTTTCCTCCATTTTCGTAACAGCTTGAACATATCCGTAAACAACGAATATATATATATTTTTTCGTATCATCCGAAACTACTGAAAAGTGTGCTTACCTATTTATTTTTGTATTGTTAAAAATAATAATGATGGTTGACGTAACCTATACAGAAAAGTCGTAGATTAAACTTACGTTAAATCTTATATTTTATTATATTTTGTCCTTTCATAACGTATACGTATATTATTATTATTATTATTATTATTATTATTATTATTATTATTATTATTATTATTATTATTATTATAGTTGTTAAACGCATTACTTATATACCACATAATACGTAATACATTGCTTTGTGGATGAGAATTCCGAAAATATATTATTATATGTCATAAATTTATATATTTTTAATCATAACTTTGGTCTAATTTTCGACGAGTTTCGCAAAACACAACAAACGTTAAACTATAACGTATATTCTACTCGGGTATAACCTAAGTATGCTAGGTATGCTCTTCTATTCTTCTAGTTTTGTTCTAAACATTTCATATCGTCTGTTGAACTATAATTAAAAACCCAATATCTACCTTTGTTATTCAGTCGCACATTATAACACGAATTATCCTATATTATTTTTTCAAATAAAATACTTTTAACCCTTCACTGTATAACTTTATTTGAGTTTTTTCATAAAATTATGTATTTTCACAATGTGAAATATTTATAGATTTTATATAAAAAAAAAAAAAAATAGTAAAAGAAAAAAATTAATTTTGTGTTCCAAGTTAAAATTTTGATAATAACACTTTGATAATCGTAGAGTAATCAGTAAAATATACTAATCATCAACAGTTTAAAGTTTAAACATAATAAACAAAACAATAATTTAATTATAATGGTTTAATAATGAGATACGCCATACTGCACGTGGCCACGTGGGTGCAGCGAAGGGTTAAAGTAATAACTTATAAATAATAATTACATTATAATTATTGGTAGCATTTTCCGATATTCTTTTAACGCGAAATTCTAATCACTATCTGTATACGACATCGTCAAAAAATTAAAAACATTTAAAATCTATTTTATTCGTTATGTACAATGTGATATTACGATGAAAGAAACAAGGTAGGTAATCATTTTTTTCCCCTTATACTTAATAATAATTTCGATCTCTGAGTACACGAATTTATTTAATTTGTATTGTCAACGAAGGAAGTCTGCTGTTGAATTGATAACAATACGAACACTTGACTAGGCTAAAATGAAATTTCCATCAAGCATTCATTCCATTGATTCGGACAGTTATCTACCGAAAACACGAATATAATACAAGTTATTAGGAATATAATATTACTATTTCTAAAGATAAATCACGTTATGAAATTGTCTTTTCGTAATTGCTTTCGTCCAACGCAATCTGTTGAAATAATATTATTATACTCGGTATTAGCAAATTAATTGATATCAATTTCAAAATTTCACGCACTCTGCTACACGAGTATCATCCAAACATACGTCTTTTGGTTTTTTTTTTTTTAAGACTCGCCACTTATATATTTTACGTTGGGAATATTTTCGCACGATGAAAATGTTTTTATGAATTAAATAGATAATAACTACGACCGCGGATTTATCAATATAATAACTTTATGGTAACATTTCCATCGGAATATCAATGTTATTGTAAATGGCAACCACGGTAACGAACAAAAAGAATAGAGAAATGGACACAACCACGGGGATAATATTATAATATAACGCGGTTCTCTATAATATAATATAATAATATGCTTCGCATAAAAACCTAAACGCGGTCGCCAATATAAACCATATTTCAATGAGCATACAAAACTAATACATTACCCTCGGCCGAATCTGAAAACCTTTTCGAAAATAAAATATATACGTCGAACGATATAATACGTCTAGGTACATTCAAACGGCATTTAAACGATATATTATATAATATAATATAACATTTTGTGTAGTGCACCGCGAACAAACGAATGTTATTTATATAATATATATATTTAATATTTATATTCAATGCGGTTTTGAAATCTAAAGAGATTGTGTCTTTTATAACTATGTTTTTATTAAAAGAAAAAAAAATTGATAAAAATACGCTCCATCGCGATATTTTATGATTTTAAGAAAGTAAATGCGATTGCAACCATTATAACCTCAATAATACATTTTGCAATCAGACATTCGTATCTCAGGTATAAACGACCAAAAACATGATTTTCGCGATGTAATATACAATTTTGTAAATATTACATAGGTACCTATACCATATTAATCATATTATATTCTTCGCGATTCTTCTATTTTATTACATTTTAATTCTACGCGTTGAACTTGAAATAAATATCACTACGGTTGATGATATTATACTTATCGAATATTGTACGATATTATATAATATTATATACCAATTATAACGTATAATACTCGTTTTCGCTCGTCACATAATGATGTATTTGTAGGCAATATAAGACTTTTACACAGACAAAATTAAAAAAAAAAAATATTATTAATATTATTATTTTTTTTTTACAATATATATATATATATATATATAATATTATAGTGTATTATAGTGGCCGTAATAAATATTTAAAATTTAAATATTGACGTTATCTGTCAACTGACCGACTATTTTTATTTTGCTCAGCGGGTATAATTATTAATAATGGACATTTTTTTTTTTCAATAATTTGTGAAGTTTATAGAAATTAACTTCCATACATTCAATAGTCAAAATACCTATAGTTATACTATAAAATATTTTAACAATATATGTATATATAGAATATATTTAAAATATTTACTTATTAATTACTCGTATATTTCACTTTTACGTTGGGGGACGATATTAGATTTTGAGCTAAGTCTTTCTTTTCTTTTTTTTTTTTTATGTCTGAAAACACTTTTTCTACCCGAAATAATGCTCCAATTTTCACGAATAACATATTATATTTCCGATTGAAAAGTGGATGTAGTTGATACTTTATTTAGATCATTTCTCCAATTTTTCAAATTGACCCTATGCAAATATGCGATCGGAAAAACGACCAAAAAAAAAAAAACGAAAAACGGCATTTTCACGAAAACTGAAATTTCGACGAATTCGATTTCAATATTTCACGATAACTCATGCAATTTTTAAGTTAGACACTTCAAAATTTTATTGGGTGTTTATATACACATGTACCTACTATATATCCAATTAATTGTGAATTATTACATTTACGATTTTTTTTTTTTTTTATAGCTATTTAAAGTATAAAAAGCAAGGGAAGGGTTACTGGTGCGGAAGGGATACAGGTGTAAAGAGGATAGTGTTGAATTTTGATTAACACGAAAAACGAATAAAATGATTTTTGATTAAAAAGATTCTGAACAATGTACTGTCAGATACCTACTTAGATTTGAGTATTTAGGTGACACATTTATGGATTTTATGATAAATTATTTTTATATTGAACGTAAAGACTGATAAATGTAAAAAATGTAATTGGTATATATACATTATATTATCTGATGAACTTCGCTCATAATAATTTTCAAAAATGTAATGATTTATTATTGCATTTAAATGTTAATCAAAATTCAACACTATCCTCTTTACACCTGTGTCCCTTTCTTTGCTTTTTTTCAATTAAATTTAAGAATCATACAAATTTTGCAAAATCAAAATTTGGCAAAAAATATTCGAAATCATACGATTGGCCTGGTAAAATTTATTAATCAACATTTACCACGCAATTTTCTTACGCAATTTGAAACCGAATGTTGCGCCCAACTTTTCCTCAAATAATATATACAATAATACAATATAATGTTGCAGCTTGCAGTCAATATATTCTGCGATAGTTTATTACATCAATTTTTTTCTTTTGAAAATTATTTATATTCACATGCTTTTACGGGTATACAAATTTATTATCATTATTTGTTTCAAAATTATTGTTACGCTCGGAATCAAATCACAATAATAATATTATTATTATTGTATAGACTTTTAAATAAATTACGAGTCGACAAACTGTATCTAAGCTTGTATATACATGTGCAGAGTTTCTAAATAATATATTAAAAATTAGGAACAGCAATTTTTCAATTTAAGAAAACTTAAATGGAATTTAAAATTACTTACGAGCGGTATATAGTATAGCCATTACAGCGGAAAATTCACGTATTGGAATATTACGCGCGATTCTTGTACTCGTAAATTGAATTTTCGACAACGAATTATTATCACTCACAATCAAATATTATATTATAAATTATAATAAAATATGATATGTTTATTATATTGGGATGGCAAAAAAAAAAAAAAAAAAAAAATATTCGTAGAGACATTTTTTTTTATTATTACTTATTAGGTATTATTAGAGTTGTTAATATACGGTATTTTATTTTTGTTTTGTATTATACCGTATTATACTAGTATTATACCAGTATTATACCGTATAAAATCATATTGTATCTTAAATTTTCCGATATTGATCACTGATTATAACTTCTTAATATATTTATTTTAATTTTTCAATTGATTTTGAGAAAATCTCAAAAATAAACAAATTAAAAAATAATTAATTGGTTTTCAAATAGTAAATTTAACTTTTAAAATTTAAAATTTAATCTATATAAGATAATAATTTCTTGAAATTTAAATTACTAACAAAATATAAATAAATTGTATATTATTTTTTCCTTTAAATAAAAAATAGGTATCGTTCAAAAATACATAATATCTTAAAATAATAGTTTAAACATTCATAAAATATGTTTATAACAATTCAGTATTCTACATGGCCTTATGGATATTTTACCAAAAATTATACACTCTGCTACAGTGCTACAATACGTAAAGCATGCACCAGCGGCTGTTTTACCTAGTATGAAATATCAACAGCTAGTGGCTAGTGCCTATAGTTATCACTTGTAAATTGGTGTTAAAATTTTGAAATTTGATAGATTTTTTTTATACCTACGGGCTACGGTATAAAACAATATTCTATACCATGTATAATACCTTGTATTATACAATTTTATACTGCTGTATAATACAAACTCACATCTCTAGGTATTATACATAAAAAAAAAAAAACACACATAATGTAATAATATTATATAGCCAATAATATTCATTCGGAAATATTTTATATTATTATTGTGATAACATAATTATTAAATTGAGGTTAAGTCGTGTGTTTACATAAATTACAACTGCAGTTATAACCTATAAGAATATGTGTATATTATACACTGTATAATATTCCCTATAAACATCATAATAACATAATATATATTAAATTATCTTCTTCTTCGTATATTTTTTGTTTATTTGTTTGTTTATTTTATTTATTTATTTATTTATTTATTTTTTTGACACATTTCGCATATTACTTACGTCTATGCCATTATCGTAAAACGCGTATACATTATTTTTATTTCACAACAAAACGCTTCGCACTGCGAAAACCGTCCGCGTTTGTTATTTTATTATTAAACTAACCGCCTCGTCGTCGTAATAATAATAATAATAATAATAATATGTACCCAGTATCTATACTGTATACAATAATAATATATACAGGGCGATCTGAGTGAATAACGAAGAAAACATCGAACACGTACGTACGTTCCCGTCGTTTTTGTATACCGCAATTTTATTATCACTCGGTACAAGTACGTCGTAAATATCTCGTCGGTATATAATATAATAATAATATATTGTTAACGAAAATTAATATAACAACACCGAAATATATTTATTATTGTTATTATCTCGTGCAGGCGATTTCGGATTTAAAAGCAGTTTGTTCCGATGATATAGTTTATTGTACGTATTTACGCGGTTTCCATGAATTTAACAGTTTTTTTTCTGCCTCATTTTCAATAAGTATTTTTATTTTATTTTTTTCATCTAACATGATTATTTTCAAATCGTATTACAAAATAATTTTCTCTATGGACTTCATGATATATTCGATTAAAAATCTATAAAATATTTTCCAACTTATATCGTTCAACGAAATCGATTTCGTTCGATTTTTCAAACAGTATATACATTATATATTTCTATATTCTCCGGACTGACCAAAGTGTATCCGAGGGGAAAAAAAGCGTATTATTTACATTATCTTTGGCGATATTTTTATCCGATAGGAGTCCAAACCCCACGTCCGATCGGTGATGGCGTGTATCCGTTTCACATTTAACGACTATTCAAGAATTATCGTTGTTTCTTTCTCTCGAATTCGTTTGCCACCCGCGTCAAAACAGTTTTACACGATTACAATTCAAGAAGACGCGGTTAACCCTTAACCCTTATTATGAATTGAAAAACGTATATTCGTTGGTTTTCCAGAGCCTCGTTTAATCTCGTATTAGATTGAATTTTTTTTTTTCAAGTCGTAGGTATAATAACATCGATTTCATATTATATAGGTATGTAGGTATAATAACATCGTATTCATTTATCAATGAACATCGTCCGAGGAAGTTAAACATTATACTTTTGTTATCCTATTTTTATGTGAACGATATTGACCTAGGTACATCGTACATCGTTGTGTGAATAATTGCAAAATGATTTATTTTTATTATCAAACCTATTCCAAAAGCGCTGCAGTTCTGTTATAAAACAAACTTAGGCATATCAAATTGTTCAAGTTGAGATAATAAATATGCCTATACGTTAAAAATGATTGCCGCTCAAATACTATATAATACTTAACAATTTATTAATATTGTAAGATGAAATTATTATTGGAAATTTCAACACATTGTATAAGGAATATTATAATATGCAACAATAGTAGGCAATACGAAATTATTAGGTGTAATCTTTTTTCTATGGTGTACACTAATTTCAAATATCCGATTGTATATCTGCGTAAAGAAATTACCCGTAGTACCTAAACGAATTGAATATTTTCTTAAAAAAAAAAAATAATAAAACTCGTTAAACATTCAACTCTAATCAACATCTTCGATGTGTTCAATATCATGAGGTATGCCTAATAATATAATACGAGAAAGAATTGAATAAAAAAGAGCTGATACTCCTGCCGCACAGGATACAGGTGTGCGGATCATAGCGTTTAATTTTACTTAGAATTTGAATGCAATGATAAACCATTGCATTCGAAAAAACGATTCTGAGCGAAGTTCAGTCAGATTATAATTTTCGTTTGAACTAAAAATATCAACTTAAAAAAGCTATAAGTCCTATATTTAGAAAAAAAATTTAAAAACGGTTCCAAAATTTAACCACATATATATAATAGCTATGTGAACACCCAAAAAAATTTTCAAGTCTCTAACTTAAAAATTGCCCGAGTTATCGTGAAATATAGAAATTGAATTCGTCAAAATTTCGTTTTTTCTACCGCTTATAGTCAATTTTGAGAAATTCAAAAAATGAACCAAATAATCAAGCACGTATTCAGGATCAATTTTCGGGGGGGGGGGGGTTGAAATTTTTTAATATATGAAGTAAAAGTAAATGATTATATTATACGTAGTTATATATGTAGTTAGTCTGTTATATTATAAATATAAAACTACTTTAAAAATTTCGGTGGGGGGGGGTTGAACCCCTAAAACCCTCCCTGGATACGGGCTTGCAAATAAAGTACCATCTACATCCACTTTTACATCTGAAACTCGCTATTGGTAAAAATCGAAGGGTTATTTCGGGTAGTGAAAGTATTTTCAGAATATTTATACGTATGGATTCTAAGATTTTCGTTTTCCTAAAAATATCAACTTAAAACGGCTATAAAAAAAAAATTGTGACAATGGATTTTTCTAATATTTTAGTATGATGTTAAGTAATATGTAAGTATACTTCAGTAAAATTTTCAGACCAAAATACCCAAAATTGACAATTTTATCACACATTATATACGTAAAGACGTGAATTTTACGAAATATTCAAAGTCCTATATTTTGGAGAAAAATTAATGTAACGGTTCCAAAATTATACCACATATATATAGTAGCTATGTGAACATCCAAAAAAATTTCAGGTCTCTATCATCAAAATTGCTTGAGTTATCGTGAAATATAAGAAATCGAATTCGTCGAAATTTCATTTTTCGCGAAAAATGCAGTTTTTTCGTCATTTTTTCGCCGTTTTTTCTACCGCATAGGGTCAATTTTGAGAAAATCGAAAAATGACCTAAATAAAGTACCAACTACATCCACTTTGCTACCGGAAACATATGCTATTCATGAAAATCGGAGCATTATTTCGGGTAGTATTTTTGTACACAGACATAAAAAAAAAAAAAAAAATAATCACACATCATTGTAAAACCAATACATTCTTCGCTTCGCTCAGAATCTAAAATACAGACATACAGGTTATACAAAATTATAGTGTTAAATTTAAAATTAAAATTTGAATGTAATGATAAATCATCATATTCGAAAAAACGATTCTGAGCGAAGTTCATTCAAATATTGGTACCTATATTGATTAAAATGTTTACATTTTTATTAAAATCATTTATAACCCATAGATACTAATTTACATTTAGATATCAAAATAAGAGTTCCAAAATGTTTTCATGTAGGCATATTAAGTACATATATATAAACATCCAATAAAATTTTCAAGTTTTTAAGTCCAATATGCCCATAAAATCCCTATATGAGTCCCCTAAAGGCCCATAACTGACAGAACTTCGCTCAAAATCTCTTTTTCAAATAAAATGATTTATCATTGCATTCAAATTTTAATCAAATTTTAATACTATCCTTTCTACACCTGTATCCCTTCCACAGTAGTATCAGATCTTATTTTTATTAATCTTTATTATAAAAATATTGAGAAATAATAAGAAAAATCGTTATAAAATATCTTAGATTTTCGAATTATATTAAAAATATCAACTTTAAACTGATATAAAAAAAATTGAGACTCGTCAAGCAATATGTATGTGAGCATACTACTATATAATTTTCTAACTATAAAACTCAAATTTGCCAATTTAATCAAACATAATAGAGAATAATAGATAAAAATGATAATTTAAGGAAGTTTAAGGAAATTGACATGACGGTTTCAAAAATTTATCACGTGTATACATATAGAATATAGTACTTATTTGAACATCCAATAAAATTTTAGTTTTCGTGAGAAATGCCATATTTTTATCATTTTTTGGTAGTTTTTCCTATCACATAGGCTCAATTTTGAAAAATAACCTAAATAAAGTAACAATTACATCCACTTTCCTACAGGAAAAATTTTCTGTTCATAAAAATCAGAGTATTATTTCGGGTTAAAAAAGTGTCTACAGACATAAAAAAAAGATACATCATTTTAAATTCAATATCTTCTTGGTTTCACTCAAAATCTATAATTAATAAAAAATTGAAAGAATATACAGTATTAACGTAAAATTCTAATACGTAATGTTTAATTTGTTGTAAATATTTTATTTTCATATTCTGGTAATTATTTTAATTCGTATGGCGATTAATAATTATTAATTGTTATTAAACATTTAGTTACCCCTCAATATATCATATAAAAACAAATGTATTGATTTAAAGGCAATAAATGTAATATTTAGCTAGATATTAGATCGTAACGTTATATTGTAAAAGCAAATATCTTCATATCTTTCAGAATAAGTAATTATAATGCAATATCGTAATCTATATTATATACAATTTTCTAGTTTTAAAAGTCTGTAATTTATTACGTCTTGTAATACAATAAATGAAATTCTAAAGTAGATTAATTTAAAAAAAATTAATTAAAACTTTACGGCTATCGTGTTCAAACATCTAAATAACTTAATGTGTATCATGACCGTATTTTTAGAACACAACAAACACTCCAATTTAAACTAGTCCCGTTTTATATATACTTACATTTAAATATATTCATTTATTATGAGCACAGTACAATGATTATTATATACAAACACGAATTATTGTGATTAAAGAGTTTTAAAATTAAATAAAATTTATTATTTTGTAAAAATTTGACCAAAAGTAAAAATAAAAAATGAATCTATCTAGTGAGAATATTTCTCTGACTAAATAATTTATTTATTAAAATCGACATGACGGTATTTAGTAAATATATAATGAAATATTTAAATATGTGTATATTAAAAATTAAAAATATTCGGATTTTAAGGCTAAAAAGACTTTATGCGCAAAAAAATCTAATGATATTCTCTTAAAAATAAGAAAAATATCTATATAATAATAAACTTCAAAATATACTTTTATATGCAATAATATTTAAAAGAACTAATAACAAAATATTGAATATTGATAAAATCATAATACATAATTCATTAAATCAACAAAAACAATATTTCTTTAATAAATAATTTAATAGTTTATTTATTAATTATCTCAGTCAAGTTGATTATATACTTAAAGTAAAAAAAAAAAAATAAATAAATAAATATATAGTAAAATAATAAATAATACTTTCGAAGTGAAAAAATTATATGAATTCTTCTTATTATTTCTCTATACTTTTACAATAATTATTGATAAAAAATAAAAAGACAAAAAATGAAACTATTGGCGTTCTTGATCATAAATATCCATAGCATAAACGTGCTTAGCCCCCCTAAAGCCAAAATCCTGGCTTCGCTCACAATCTATAATAATATTTGAATTTGTATTACTATCAATTAAATAAACTTAGGTATATAATAATAATATAATATGTAGATAACGAGTTTTAATAAAAAAATCGTTTATTTACATTTATATAATGTAGAATTTATTTTAAATAAGACTTAGAAATTAAACGTTCGGTGTACACTATAATATATACTCGCAAATGGGATGCAAAAAAGAAAGTAACCGTTTTCCGGTGAATTCTCATTTTTCACTCGTTTAATACCGCGCCATAACAATACGAAAAAAAAACCTTGAATATAAAACGACGAACCCTATAATAATAATTACGTATATAATTATTATACCTTATGATAATACTCGTGTCGTGTAATTATGACTTTATAAAAGAACAAAACGAATACCTATTTTAATAACGTACGGGAATAATATTGGACGATTAATATTCCGCGATTGAACAATATTATTGTAAATGAAAACATTTCTAGAGAAATATTTCGCACGCTCTTGATACTAATATATGATATCGAGCTCGTACAATATAATTATCTTTATGTTTATGGTCCGGAAAATGTACTTTATAATATAATTTGATACCGCGGTATACCCTCTTATATCTAATATTGTTGTAAACTATAATTTTGTTATTAATATTACGTATTTAAAAAAAATCGTAAAATAATTTTTGCGATCTTCCGGAGTGACCGACAACGTGTAACATTTCGAAATGTAAAAAATATTCGTATAATTCTAATATTTTTGTCGTTTGGTCGTAGTATTTTTTTTTTTTATTATTATTATTAGTTTAGTATATTATGGGAGGAACAAAAAGTCTTTGCATACCGACCGCGAAACAATAACGGCAAATTAACGTGAAAGCCGTAAAACCAACATCAAAGGTTTGTTCCGTTCGTCCACGTATAATGTATATAATATTATACGTAAAATTACAATATTATAATATATTCCACGGCTCGTCTGCAGCTCCGAGAAGACTAAAATATTTTATCATTTCGAATAACGGGACCCGAGAAGTTCGCCAAATCGCTTATTTTAAATTTATTTCTTGCCGTATATATTTAACGCGAAAACGCGAAATTCTCTCTCCTCTCTACAGTCTGTAATTTGCGCTTTATACGGTTTCCTGGTGATAGATTATTACGTATAATAAATAATATTATTGATTCAACGACGTATTTTTATAATATATAAATAATCGAAATTTTAAACAATTTATTTCAATACATCGACGGATATTGGGAACGGTGGGACGCCACCAGACAGAAAAATTTAGGGAAAATTAAAAAAAATAAATAAATAAATAAATTTAAATAATATTATTTTATATGCCTGTGTATAAATTAATTTTAACATTTATGCGATTTTATATTAAATTATATTTTTTCATAATATTTATATATTATATTTATTTTATAAAAAAAAAAATAAATAGTGTGCCTTCCCACCCTCCCACCCGTCAAAATATTCTGGATATGTTTCTATTTCATATTTACAATATATTATTTATTAATATAATATTATGATATTTTTATTATACGCACATCATGTATAGAGTATAGTTATAGGACGGACATTATATTAAAAAATATTATAACACACACTCCAATGTACATTTAAATGAATATTAGGTACCTATATCGTTGCGTAAATATTATAATGTCGTTGTGTTTGTACGACGCATAATGGATTGATGTTCGTTTTATAATAATTATTATATTATTATCATTGCTCGATATGACTACAGCTCAGCTCAGCATTTATTAATGTATATAGGTATAATATATTGTGTATTATGACATATTTACGTATTGACGTAAATAAACCGTTTAAATATTTGTTCATAATTTCACATCAAATTAAGTACATATTATATTATAATACAATAAATAATAATATTGTATTAAAATATAATATAGTCAATATGTATGATGACCATGAATTCCATAAAAATTAAATCGGAAGAAATTGATTACGATTTAAAAAAAATGATAAATATAAAAATTTTAAATTTCCATTTTAAATTGACCAAATTATATTATAAAATATAATTCTCTTAAAATATAATAATAAAAATTAATAATTTGTTATATATTTATCTATAATTTCACATATCTTACTGTTTTAATACATTAATATTATTAATATTCACGTAAAATTTATTAAAAATTTTAAATTTTAAGATATTATATTTAAAATTATTACTAATTATAATGTTTTGTACATATTATTATGATTATATATTTCATTACGGACAAAAAAAAAAAAATTATATTCACTCGACGAGAAGATGAGCACATTTAATTACAGTTTATATATTATATATATGTTTATATTATAAAAACGCGTTTCGAATGAGTACTCTTCAATAACTTTCAACTGCAATTCGTATTATTATTTTACAAATTATAATACTTGAATAGATATAATATTATCTCTTTTGTAAAGTGAAACATAAAATATTCTATGCGGATTTCGAGTAGTAATTTGCATGCATAACTTTATTTTAGTCAGGCTTAATGAGATGGCGGTAAGTATAAATATTACATAGGTACCACAAAAGTATGGTAAATACTAAATAACATAATGAATAGCAGACAATTAAGCATTAAATCGACAACTTTCGAGGAATAATAATAACATTCGTACTCGTGTTTTTTTAACGTTCAATAAGAATATTATTTCTTTAAATCGAAAATTATATAATATATATAATTTAAGTAATTTTTCGATATATATATTAGTACATTTTGTTCTTCCATTTCATTATATTATAATACCACAATATTATATTAATATTAAATGGGACAAATAAATATTTTTACAATTTTTGAAGATAAATATTGATTAAATCCTATCTTAATCCTATCGCTATGCGTCCCTGAATTTTATTTCATTATCTATCATATAGTGTAAGATATACTAAATAGTTAAATACTTGTAATCAATACGTCACGAGCTATCAAATTAAAATATATTTATTTGTATATTCACTATAAGTGTTAATGAAAAATCGATTTTAATCGGTTTAAGATGAAAAGGAATTATAATAAATAGTAGTTATAGAAATATAAATATTTATTTATTTGACAATAATATTCGTTTTGTTCGCATAATCATTTACCCCGAAAATGTAGCAAAAAAGTACTGTCAAAATGTATAAACAATCACAAATATTATCAAAAGTAAATGAATGCACGTCGTTATACACAGTTTTACATAAGCGTATAACGATCGTTTAAATTATCATATTAAAAACGTTATACGAGAAATAAGATAAACTAGTGATAATTTTTCTCCTTAAGCGTATTTATTCTTTTTTAAAAAAAGAAAAAATCAGACACGATAATAAATTTGTAAATGCGAATTGGATATTTTCGCAATTTTTACGAAATAATTCAGTATTATTCAGTATTGTGTTATACTTTTATAAGAATGCATTGTTGGAATTATAATACACGGAAACAAAATTATTAATAATATATCGTTCGCATCATACAGAGTGATATAACGGAATACACTGTTTAAACGCGTGTATTTCGCACAAAAAAACAGCGATGACATTTTGTAAAAATATGATTTCCATCACCCTGTATGTACATTATATTTCGTATGCGTGATATTTATGTGCCTAGACGGGAATGAATGTATCTAATACATGATTGTTTTTTAATATATTTTAGTAAATATAATATAATATATATTATTTCATTTAAAAAAATACAAAACCATTTTTTTTCACAAATTAACGTGTCGATTTAGACGCCGACATTTCGGCGTTTAAATGTCAAACACTATAATATAATATTATATTATTCAGTTGACCTTTGAGATAATTTGATGGTTGTTATCGTTATATTAGCGACTCGGCGCCGTGAGTTCTTCATCGACAAAGGTGCTATAATCGAAATAGTACCATTTTTTTTTTTAATATCATAAAAAATGATTGGTATACCTACCCAATTTTGCAACGTACATAACGAGATAAACTCAAGTTTAAGTTTAACTTCTTAACTCGACTTTTGACATGGAAATAATTGCTATACAAACTTGACGTCTAACTTGAATTTTTTCATCCTAACTTACGTTACTTAATACAATAAATATTACTCGTTAGGTAAGTACTCTTAATTTAATATTTGAGTCGAGTTGATGTAATGTATAATATAATTTATATTTTAATATTATATCGTTTTCGATATTGAAATTAATATAATTATAAATATTTAAATATAGAAATATAGTTACTATAATAATTGGAAATATAATATTATTACGCATATCGTAAATTCATATATAATTAAAATATATACGTATATTATATTATATTATAGTACCTACTTATTTTATACGCATAAATTCATCAAGTTATTACATTACTATTATGCAATAGTGTTAATTTTACATATTATAAAGTTAATAGAAGATTTTTATTATAACCGATTTTTTTTCGACTAACTAATAATATAATGAGTTAAAAAATAACATTAACTTCTATAAGATTGAACAAACAATAATATAGTTACAAAATATAATATACTATATTTGTTTGTTCTTAAATTTCACGACTTACGCTCAGCTCACAACCTCACATCTTTTGATTTCCATAAATATTATTTATTTTACCACATTTTTCTCTGTATTATTATATTAATTTCTTAACTCATAATAACACCCATCATTCTATATTATACTCGCAAATACGAGCATATAATACATAATATAGTATATGACATAAACTATTATTATTTATTACACATGGATTTCATTTTATTATTTTTTAATTTAATTAAAATTAAATTTTTAATTTCATGCAAATTTAATAATTATCAAATGTCGCGTTTTAACCCATAGACGAATTTAAATTTATTTTGTGTGTATAATATAATTTTACGTAGGTAGCTGTTTCGAAAATGTCTAAAAGAACTCGCAGGAAATATTATTAAAATTGATTTATGTCAGAAAAACTGAAACTAATCAAGTTAACTGTTGCCCCGTACAAGACTTTTTTAGTTTATATATATATATATATATTAACCGTTGTTTCGAGATTTTGAAAACGACTATGGCACGCGAAAAAGTTGCGAAAGATATTATATATGTATATAGGTACTTTCCGATATAGTAGCAAGTCTACCTACTGCACTATATTGCGTATCAAAGTTTAAACAAGAACGACTTATCATTTGATCGTCGTTCGTTTAACACAATTCGTGATAACACGAAATTTTATTTATTTATTTTTTTTAATTTACATATTATAAAAATATCAAAAACTCCGCAAAAACTATGACGCATAAAATATGATAATATTATACATATTACATAAATATTTAAAACCGTTTGTTATAATTCCGAAAGACGAAACTGTACCAATATATATAAATGGTTTCTGCGGATTTACTTTCGCAGTTTTACATATAAAAAAAAAAAAGCAATTAAAATTCAACATTCCGATGGTGGAACGGTAAACTTAATTTAAACAAAAAGTTTGTATCTATAATAATAATAATAACCCCGATTTGTTTTGATGAAAAACCGCGTCGTATCGATTTTATTTGAATACCGTAACCAAAAATATGATGCAATAATAATAAAATACGTAAATATTATTATTATAATAACATAATATATACCTATATAATATGATAAAACTATACGTTTTAAATTTAGAATTAAAGAACTCAAAAAATTCAAAATCTAAAATCGCATTAATTTTTGACGTTATTACGACTAAAAAGGTTAGGTCTTATTGTAGTCTCGATTCGTGAAATGATCCGTAACACCTGATTTTAGATATCAACTTGCTATTAGTGAGACGAAATATTTTATGTCGTATAAATATATAATATATACAATTTACAAAAATGTATGCCTTAACAATATAAATTTACAAGTACTCGGTCAAAGAATGTTTGGGGGTCACAGATTTACAATAATGATTTGCTCCTATAAAGTATAGTTGTAGTCTTTAGGTGTCTACCCGTCAATCATTTCCCGGTGACTCGTACCTTAACGATCGGCGGTCGTTGATGGTCTGCTGGCTGAGATTGTTCACTGGATCGGTGCTGGTCGGTGTTTCATTGGTCAAGTGTTTAGTTTAATTTACTAGTTGATGTCTATTTCTATTGAGTCTTAACGATGAGTGATGGAACGACCGTTCTCAGTGTTTTCCCTCTATGTATATGATTTTAACGACGTCAGTACGCTCTCTGACTGACTAATGCCGTTGTGTTTTCCGATTAGCCTGATAATTGTTAATATATTTGTATAAATATCAATATCTCTTTCGACTAACTCTCAGTCATCCTCCTGCTATACCAGCAACAACAACGAAAAAATTGGATATATATAATATATATCTCATACTTATTTTTTAGTATTCCTTATATTCAAAATAGTTTTTCTACCCTGTATAAGAAAACAATTATAAAATTCGTAAAATTCTTAAAAGCACTTAAATAAAGTACACACTAAACAAAATTCTCTACCGAAAGAAATTAATATACCACCCATTTGTAATAATTGGACCACTTTAACTATCAAAAATCATGCGTTCGTTTATAAAAATAGCACACATAATATTATAAAATCAATACATCAGTTCGATCAAAATCTAAAGTAGGTAGGTGTATATGAATTATTTTCACAGATTATATAAATTTTCTATAATCTCACTGGCCACTGGCTCTGGTATCTCTCTGGTAGTATTCTAATATATGAATATACCTATGAAATTTATTTATTTATTTATTATTAATTATAACACCCGCAAGGGGTAAATGTACAAAAAATTAACTAATTATATAATAATTTTACATGATATTAGACATACAGGTTAAAAGATACAATTAATGAAATATACATAATTTTAATTTATACACAGAATCAAAATTAAAATCAAAATTGAAAATGTATAACTTCATTACATGACTCAGACAAGCGGCATATTGGACTGTTAATAATACATAATTACGGGTACTAGAGAAGTAGAGGGACATAAAAACTTAATGTTTCTAGAATTAAACACAGGGACTTTAAAACCAATTAAAGATAAAAATTCTGGACAAACTATCATACCATTTATTAAATTATACATAAACTATATCATACAGTACTTACGATGGGCAGCTAATAACCAATACGGTTAGCAATATCAGAAGAAGACATATTTAGAAAGCCCATTTTATATCCAAACATATGTAAGAAATATCTTTGTAAACAATAAATATAAAAAAACCAATAACATAACCACTTTATTAATTATTTATATAATGTATATTTTAATAATATATAAATTATCTAACTTATATATTATACAAATTTGAATTTCGTAATAACATCGCACTGTGGTCGAAATGGATAGACGCTATTCCTACTCCAAAATTTTTGGTTAATACATTGCATATATTCAATTTGTTATGCTACTCATAATATAATATAACATTCCCGTAAACTTTATATTAAAATTGTCATCTTATTACATCCGTAGTGTTATAGCGTAAATTATTATATACAGAACGCAAAGATCGAAATTTTTAATTTTTATTATATTTTAAGATGTCACTGTTATATGTGTACGTAATATAAAACAATATAAATAAGAGAAGAATATACGAGTAGAATACTTGTAGAGAATGGACTCTAGAAGAATCCTTGTTGTGTCTATAGTACCTAATGTGTAAAAATTTAAAATATTAATTTCTCATTAAATATTTGTAAGTACTCATTGATGAAATTAGATATGGGCGATTGTAGGTGTTTAACACCATTAACTTTTTTTTTATTTCATTTTTGTATATTTTAATATAATATTTTCAATTTAACACAGTTTTTCAATGAAATTGCGCCCCTAAATTCTGGACGTACCCTACACTTATTTTAACCAATTTCGACCCCTAAACCTAACCGTAGCTAGGTTTACCAAATACCAAACTATAAACAAACGCCGGTATTCATTTCATAAAGAATATCCAAAAACATTTATTACCGCGGTATATATATCACATATACGTTTAACGCAATATTATATGATATAACTAAAGACAAATAGAATGAATGAAATTCGTTTGTCGACATGAAAATATTGTCCAAAGTCCAACATAATAATTATATAAGGGTTATATGATTTCGATTTTACCATAATATTATAATATTATACTCACGCACCCGTTTGACTATGTTTTCGTATTTCTAACCGGATACGCGGTTATTCGTTAGTGGTTTTGCTATATATCATTATAGTTTGTTCACCACGTTTCGGTGTTTGCTCTTATACCTACATAATTTTATTATTCGAATCCGAAAACCGCGTATCATCATCGATAAACGCATAACGAATATCAAACAGCAGTATGTATAATCACGCGCGAGTTGCTACTATACAAAACTTTCAGAGTTTCAGTTACATCCGTAATTTGTAGATTGTATTGGCGCCCATCGGACCATCCATATATCTGGATGTAGCAGCCACTACACATTTAGATTAAACCTAACCTAACCTAACCTAACTGGAGAGATTAATGTATGCGGTATATTTTTACTTAGCGTGAAAATCGGAGCATTATTTCGAATCGAAAAAGCGTTTACAAAAAAAATCGTAAATGTAATAATTCACAAATATTGGAAATCAGTTAAGTAAAATGTATTTGAACTTCAATAAAATTTTAAAAATATTTCAAATTTTTTGTCAATTTTATATACAGGGTGATTTTTTTATCTTACTACACTCATTTTCTCGGTCAATTTTAATGTTTTTCAATTTTTTTTTTTTTACAAAATATATAGAACTTATAACACTACATTTTTATATAAAAATACAATTTTTTACATTTCTTTTTCTTGCTGATTTTTGAATTTTTATACTTTTTTTAAATGGCATGCTATATATTTATTGACACCAAAAAATAGGTAATAAAATTATAAGAATTATATTCCTTTGTCATTTTTAATTTTGTTAACTTTTCAATGAACTACAGTGATTTTCATTAAACTCTTAAATGGATATTTATTAAATAGTGAAAGTACTTTTTCGGAGACGCTAATTTTAGTGTTTACAAACACTGTTTCATTAATAAATATTTTATTATCAAATCCTATACCAACAAAATATTACAAGTGTGTATTTCCAATTTAATATCCAATTATAATAATAAACACAATTAATTAAATACCTACATAACCATCTTATGGAATATTGTCGAAATGTCTATATATCGCCTTAAAATTAATAATCATTCATATCATAATTTAAAATAATATTATTGGTATTTTGGTAATAGTGTTTGGCTTTGGATTTGTACTATGGTATAACCTCAATCGTCTTGACGGGAATTTACGTTTTTACTTTAATGTATCAAACAATATAATAATTATTGCAAGCTGAGTTAAAAGTTAAAACCACATGGTACTCGTACGTTATAATCATTGTATATTCCTCAGTTTTTTTTTATTATTTTAATATTATATATTCTAAGTTGTGTTATGTTATAAAAAAATATTTTATTATAATGGATTGACTTTTTAAATTTTAAGTTAATATTACCTATAATAATAATTATATTATACTTGTTTTACAATTTATATGAAATTGAAAATGAAAATTACATAAATACAAATACTTACCTAGTTTACCAATATCTGTATTATAATAGATGTTACTTTAATTAAATAAAATAATATTCAATATATTAAATAAAGCCGTGGAAATGTGGAATAAACCTACAAATCCACGATCAATTAAATTGCGGTAAGTTATATAATATAAATATATTATAATGGGTTACCTAATGTGCATTTCATTATCATTTGTACTTAAATACTACATATTTATAAATTATATTTTTTATTACACACACAATTAATTTAAATTTGTTTTTATTTTATACTAGTTGGTGGAACGATAAAAACTAATAAAAATTATTTTCAAGACGATAAGAAATATAATATTATTACTTCGTCAACTATTATTCATACTTATTTGTTATTTATATGTATAAAAACTGGATTCAATGGTCAAGTTAAATATTTTGGTAAGTACCTACATAATTTAAATTAAAAGATTAATAAATAATCAGAACAATTTTTTAATTTAATTTATATTAGAATATAATATGAAGATTATAATCATCTGTGCATAGAACATTCAAATCACTGTTTCTTATATTGTCAAAAATGTATACATCTTTCATCGACTACTGAACTAATGAAGACATCTTGAAGTAACCAATAAGCCAAAAATAAATAAAATACCTATAACTCTTGTTCATTTTTTATTTATTAGTATTCTGTGATAATTAAAAAATATACTGCATATTTACTATTAAGGGTAACAACATTAGTGGTTAATCCAGTAGGTAAGGCTAAAACTGAAAGTATATTATAATAAAAAATAGTTATAAATTATAATATAAAATTCAATTTAACAATTGTTTTATTTTTTATTTTATAAAAAAAAGTCTAAGAGTAGATACTATGAAAAAATAAATGTGCCATAATTTAAATTAGTTAACCACAGTATAAAAAAAATTATTAATAAATATGAAAAAAAATATTTTCCAATTTCAATTATTACCTACTGAAATAGTGTTTTTTTAAAACTGATGTTTTTACCCTTTATCATTTTAAATATATTATTATCATCGCCATTTTTATATTTAAATTTAATTTATTATGTCTAGGATTATTGAAAAGATTATTCTCATTTTATAACATATATTTTAATCTAAACTCATATTTTGCACATGTGTAAAACGAATATTTGGATGAAAATATGTTTTTAAAATGGGAAAAGCTTTTCGTTATCCTAGGCTATTAAATTATTATAAAACATTTAAATGGTAGTTTGATTATGTATAATATATATAAAATGAAATTTTAAATTAATTTATCAGATTTATTTATTTATTTTTGTTAAAAACGATTTTAAAAAAATCATATTTTCAAATAGTTTTTAATAAATAGGTAATTTGAAAACATTAAAAAATTGCTTTAAAATTGCTTTAATTTTGTAATATTATAAATTATGTATATAATTATTTAATTAACCTACTGATAATGGAAGAAAAATGTTATATATATAAGTATAAATTAAAATAAACATGTATTTATTTATGATAAATTGATGGTCAATGTTTTTTATTATATTTTGTGTTGATTGTTGTATGTAAAAATTATAAATTGCGCATCAATTATATAAAATATATAATGTTAAACTATAATATTTTAATTGTTTGTATATTCATAAATGAGTACTATGATAATGTAATGTTTAATATATTTTATATTAATTTGTAATTATTTACATTTACATAATTTATAATTATTTATTATAAATCATAAAATGTGTTTTTTCATAGCATTAACCAAATATATTTTTATATAGTTGTAACAGTGAAGTGAATTCTTAGTTAAAAAAAAAAAAAAAAAATTACTAATTAGATGTTTGTAATCCTTGTAATTCTTTATTTCATAGTTTTATACCTATTAACATAATTATGTAATTATCCATGTCTGGATGCAATTCTGGTCTTAGAAAACAAGTTAAAATATATAAAGAAGGAAAAAAATCTCCTTCAATATTTCATCCTAAGAGGTAGTGTCATATTTAGTTTTATACATTTGTTTCTTATTTAAATTTATATTTCATTAAGATTTTAATAAAAATTTAATGAATATAAAAATACTTGTGTTAATTGACTTTTGATATTAGAAATAATACTTAAAAGGTAAAAATGTACTTTTTTGTATAATATCTGGTCACCCTACATATTGTACAAAAACAACAAATAAATGAAATTCATTAAACAATATTTATTTAAAATTTAGAATATGATTGTTATTTGGAATACAAAAATTCCAAGAGCTGATGAAGTATTAACAAAAAATGATGGAGTGTGTGAATTACATTTTAATTCTGAGGATGTAATAAAAAATAAAACGTTTGAAGATAAAGAAGGCAATAAAATACATTACTATCTAATGAACCCTTATTTATAGGACAATTAAAAATAAAAATATTAAAAAAGAAAATCTCCAACAAATAGAACAATACAGGAAAATTATATATAAAAAAAAGTCATGTACCATTAATGTAAGATCATTCTAAATAATTTTAAGATAAGCTATTAATATATAATAAAATATTTAATTGCTGTTAAATATGAATTTATTATATTAATATAAAAGAGTTTATACTCCTGTCACATGGGTGTGCGAATCATAGCCTTTAATTTTAATTAGAATTTGAATACAATGATAAACTATTGCATTCGAAAAAAACGATTCTGAGCGAAGTTCAGTCAGATTATAATTTTCGTTTGAACTAAAAATATCAATTTAAAACAGTTATAAAAAAAATTTAGACTAGGGATTTTTATAATATTTTAGTTTTTAGTATAATGTTAAGTAATATGTAAGTATACTTCAGTAAAATTTTCAGACCTTAATACCAAAAATTGCCAATTTTATCAAACATTATATAGGTAAAAACGAGAATTTTACGAAATATTCAATGTCCAATATTTTGTAGAAAAATGAACGTAACTGTTCCAAAATTTTACCACATATATATAATACTTATGTGAACACCCGAAACAATTTTCAAGTCTCTATCTTAAAAATTGCCCGAGTTATCGAGAAATATAGAAATCGAATTCGTCAAAATTTCATTTTTCGCGAAAAATGCTGTTTTTTCGTCATTTTTTCGCCGTTTTTTCTACCGCATAGGGTCAATTTTGAGAAATTCGAAAAATGACCTAAATAAAGTACCAACTAGATCCACTTTGCTACCGGAAACATACCCTATTCGTGATAATCGGAGCATTATTTCGGGTAGTAAAAGTGTTTACAGAATAAAAAAAAAAAAAAAACAAAAAAAAATCACACATCATTGTAAAACCAATACATTCTTCGCTTCGCTCAGAATCTAAAATAAATGTACATGTCACTGTCACATGATAATTGATTTTGGTGGCCAGCATAGACTTATAATATATTATAAGTCTATGGATTATACTATGACTGATTACATTAGTAAAAAATGATAAGATATTTTACGTAAACATTGATAATGTTTAAATCATATACCAACATAATATTACAAGTGTGTATTTCCAATTTAGTATCCTACTATGATGATAAACAAAATCAATTAAATACCCCTTCCTACATCTTTCCTCACAATCAGACGTAATCGTGGATTCATTAACGTTTAACGACAACCACTATAATAATATAATATGAATACAGATTAGGTGTATATTTATAAATAAACCATGCACAATAATTATACGTATTTAATTTTATAAAAATACAATCGTATGGAAAATTGAAAGTGAACCGTAGTAACAGTGACGTAAAAACTGACAAAAGCTCCTCCTACATATGAAAAATAAATGAATTTCAAAGACGTATATTATCAAAACAAATTGAAAAAAATGAAAAATTTCTTCACGAAAATTATTTTTAAATTATTGCCCATGTCATAGAATAAAAACATATATAGCATGCCATTTAAAAAAAGTATAAAACCTAAAAATTTAATAGGAAAAAAAATTATAAAAAATTATATGTTTATGTCAAAATATAGTGTAATGTACACCAAATATTTTGTAAAAAAAAAAAATTGAAAAACTTCAAAATTGACTGAGAAAATGAGTGTAGTAAGATAAAAAAATCACCCTGTACAATTATTGTGAAATATTAAGAAATAATAATGAAATCCACAAATATAAACAATAAATATCGATTTTACTAAAATTTCAACTTAAAACACATATAAAAAAATTTGAAACTTCAGATTTTTCTAATATTTTGGAAATACGTTAATACCTATATATATATATATATATATCAGTATGCTTCAATAACATTGTCAGAACTTAAAACTCAAAACTGTCAATTTATCAAACATTATATATATATAAACGAGAATTTTACAAAATATTAAAAGTTCTATATTTTGTAGAAAAATTAACGTAACGGTTCCAAAATTTTATCACATATTTATAGTATCTATGTAAATATTCATCAAAATTTTCAAGTCCCTAAGTTTAAAATTGTTTGAATTATCGTGAAATATTGAAATATAATTTGTTCAAATTTCAGTTATCGTAAGTGATGCCGTTTTTTCGTCGTTTTTTCTATTGTACAGGGTAAATTTTTAGAAATTCGAAAAATTACCTTAATACAGTTTAAACAATATCCACTTTCCAACCGGAAACATGCGCTACTTGTGAAAATCAGAGTATTATTTCGGATAGAAAAAGTGTCTACATACATAAAAGAAAAAAAAAGAAAACCAATACATTATTCGCTTCTCTCCTAGGTGTATCTAAAAAAATACACAACTTTGTAAAACTAATACATTCTTTGCTTTGCTCAGAATCTAAAATGACAATCAAAAAACAAATTGACAAAAATAATATTATAAAAAAGTGCAAAAATTATGTCATCTAGCGGGTATTGGACTTTGGACCACGCATTACACAGCTTTAATTTACCTGTAAAATTGATTAATTTCTTTTTTAACAGCCTAAATACTCATTATATAGTAAACGTTTATTGACGATAATCTATAAAAAAAAATATGGTGCTCTAATCTAACTTTCTAGAGAACTAATCTCCTTTTACTGCAATTGGCTTCGAAGGATTTCGTGTCGCTGAGTGAATTTAGAGGAAACATATTTTTTTTCCACTACGCCCTCGCCTACTAGTGTATTATACGATTTTTCTTCTATTTAAATACGAAATTTGTTTGTTTTCATAGTGATGAATATAAAAATAATATTATATTTTATGAACAAAAATATAAAAATAAATTATAGCATACGCCCAAAACACAACATTATTTTAAATAAATCAAATCAATTTGTATGTATGTATGAAAAAAGTTTTAGATTTGAGACTAAATAAAATATTATCGTATAAAGTTTAAATTTTGTAGAAAAAGTAAAGGTTCCAAAATTTAATCACGTATGCATAGTATAGTATATGGTACCTACAGGGCCGCTCTTAGGATTTGCGAGGCCCGGGCATAATATTATTTCGAGGCCCCCTCTATCTTTACCTACAACTAATGTTAAAATTACATTTATTTACTCTATAGTATACCTAACAAAGAATTGAATCAAATAAACTATTTTATTTAGTTTAAAATATTATATGGTTCAAAATGTATTTCAAAAAGTTATAAATAGGTACATAGTTGTGTAACGTATAATATTACAATATATAAAAAAATTAAATAATTATTTGAATTAAGTATCATTAAAATTCAATTATACATAAATAGAATATTTAAAATAAAAAAATTGTATAATTAAACAAAATATAAGAAAGAATAAAATATATATATAAATACTTTATTTTAAAGTGTTTTATAATAAAATATAATATAATATTTCCTACAATTTAATAAATAAAAAAGAAATGTTCATGTACATGTGATTTGTTTTTAGCGCGAGGCCCTTTGAATACGCGAGGCCCGGGGCATGGGCCCCGCAAGCCCCTCCCTAAGAGCGGCCCTGGGTACCTACCAACTATTTTACAATTTTCAAGTCTCTAAGTACAATATTGCCCGAGCTTGAGTTATCGGAAACTATTGAAATTGATTTCGCCAAAATTTAAGTTTTCGTGAAAAATGCCATATTTTCGATATTTTTTGGTAGTTTTTCCCCTATCGCATAGGCTCAACGTTTTTAGATATTTAAAAAACGGCTTAATTAAAGATATAAAAAAAAAGACACACAATATTGTAAAATAAATAGAAATTCTGCCAAATAGGCGTCCGAACTAGATATTTGGGTCTCTCCTAGGCATTCTGCGCCATAATAATAATTGTAAAAGGTAAAACAAATACATTCTTTGCTTCGCTCAGAATCTAAAATTTGGTGAATGTTTTTCAGTGTTTTTTGTGAAAAATCTTATATTTTGTATTGGATATGCTGAAATTTAGGTGGTGGGTGGGTCTTAAAAATTTGTATTGCTTCATCTTTCATGTAGAATTTGTGCGCCACTGTATAATATTATAATATAGGCACGAATCATATCCAAAAACAACGTTACCGTCGAACATTGCTCGAGCATAAGTTAGAGATATTAAACAAATTATTCTATTAAAAATTCCGCGTTTAAATCATTAAATTAATTGGCATTTTAATATTTTATTAATTCTACAATATTGTTGTCGACAAAATATTATTTATTTATTATACGAGAATTATTATCGTTTTACCGTAAGTATTGTATATACATTTCGTACCTACATATTATAATAGTACAATATACGTAATGATGAGGCGTTATGATAATATTTCATCGCGTTTAATTTTTATTTTTTATAACATCCGTTCAGTCAAATAGAAAAAAAAAATTAAATAGGTACAGTACGCTCGTTTTTAGCTAGAAATATATACAGGATGTCCTAATGTCATAGATTTATTTACTCGTTGTAATATACTAAATATCTCCGCGAAAAATTAAGATTTTTGAATGGTTTTTTTTTTTTTTAAAAATTGTTCATTACATATAATATAATATTACCTATGTTACTTTTTTAAATTTAAACATCTCGTAAAATAATAAAAAAAAACTTTATATTTTTTATGATTATATAGTGAAATTTGAAAATAGTTTTTTACTAAAAACTGAAACTATTTTCAAATTGATTTTATTATTTTTATTTAATTAATTTTAAAATTTTTGATAATAACAAAATCGTTTTTATTTTTTAAGTAAATATTATATATTTCGAAAAATAATATTATAGTCCATTACCTAAATAATTAATTAAAAAAAAAAAAATACTATTGAAAAATCTTAATTTTAAAAATTTTAAATTTTACTCTACCTATACCTATACTTGTATATACCAAATACGCAATTCGATTGTTTTTGTATTATGTTTAATGCAAATGATGAAAATTGAAACATCTTTCAGAAATTATTCTAAAATCGATCGGAATTTAATACATAATAGGCCAACGATTATTAAAATAATTAAATTAATCAAATATTAGCGTATAATTTTCTATTCACTTTCCGCACTTGAGAATAAACTACATTTCTACATTATTTAGATAAATATATTTTAATAATAAGTATAAGTTCTTTTAAGAGTGCGCTGCAAGCGTGATCGAATAAAATATACGGAATAATGACGCACGTTAAAATGAAAAAGATTCTCTTTGACCAAATTCAAATCGTTCGGTGATATGTTTTCTTTGAACAAGTCTTCACACCTTGAGGTCGTGAAATGGACCGAAACAGAAATAAGATTGCGGAAACCCGCCGAGGAATAATAATTCTGGGAACAATGTCGGATTGTAATGCGCAATCCTCTCGCATTAGTCGCTTGATGAAGACGATTGATTGTTTTCGTAAAATTATAATATTAATATTTCACTTTCTTATCGGCACGCAGAGAAAAACGAGGACTTTATAGAATATAGTTGTGTAGGGTGAATGTGAATATAAATCTAAATAAAGTATATTATATAATATTACCGTGAAATACCGAATATAGTAGACAATCATTGGTGGATGTTAACATTTACCAAGCTAATAATATGTGAATGTCCAAGAAATAAATATTTATATATTATGTTTGAATATGTTTTAATATTTACTCTTGAATAACATTGCAATAAAATAATAATTTTATTGTATCCAATGTCTGTAATAAAATAAATAAAATGTAGTCACAATTTCACAATATCATGAATATAAATTTAATTAATTAATATATTACTTTTCGAATTTTATTCCGTGTTGCACTTTGTGTGAAATTTCATACCTATAAATTTGTAAATATTATATTCTAGACTTAGAACTGTCGCGGCAGATTTGTATGGTCATATTAAATATCATAATGAAAATATTATATATTTATTTTTTTGAAGATATTTTGACTGGTCCTCGTTTTAATTAATAAACACTCATCAAATACATTTAAAAAATATTAAAAATCACTGGTATAGGAATAACCGCCGATAAATTATTATCATACAAATTGTCATGCATTCACCATATCTTATTGGACAATGTTAATATTCACTGGTGAATTGACATTCAAAGACCGATTTCAATCTTATTTCATCACAGTGACATAATATTTATAATATAATATAGGGCTGAAACAGAATATAGTAAGAATTCGACATTACTTCCATTCTGTAGTAGAAAATTGATATACGCATATTATATTAATGATAGTTTCTAAATAACGTCTATTTGGATATTTATTATACACGTTGTAATAAACGTAGAATTATTGATAGTGATCAAGTATAGAACAATGCCTGTTATTTAATTATATTCGACTTCATCAAATACACCAATGACACAATATATTATATAATATTGACACATCTGTTACCACATGATTTTTTTTATAGACATCAGAATCAGAATGAAGCCAAGTGACTTTATCGGCGCTTTCCATTACCGCACAAAACCAACCCGATTCCGCACAAAATGTATAACCAACTACCGCACAAATATGACTATTATACTTTACAAAACACATAACAGCATAGCCTAACACCGCAAAAAATTTAACCATATTATATCGCATATAGATAAAACAGTCATAGGAATTTAATCAATCTAAAATTTTATTTTTGGTACTTGTCGGTTATCGCGATTCGCGACTACCGTATAAGTACCCATATAATAATCATATAATGTGTATCAATTATGGAGTAAAAATCCATAGGTCTCGCGAAGCGAGGTTTAAGTCATATGAAACCACTGCCTATCCGCACCAGTATCCGGTCTATGAGGTAAGTATTTGATAGGTATGCTTTAGTCCCTTGGGGCGTAGCCCCATCCTCACGAAAAGTGAACGAAGCCGGCATGCGTAGAGAGCGTCCCTTCCACTTGAAAATAACTTTGCGATTTTTGTTTTTGTATCTTAATTAGGTATATCAATTAAATAATCAAAATTGATTTATTATGTAGGAAAAATAAGTAAAAAAATTTATATGTTTGAAAAAAGAGAAAACCCGGTAGTCGCGATAACCACCATAAACCTTATCGATTGCGATTTTATATTGTGCGGTAATGGGCTAGTGATATATGCATTATCGATTTGCGGTTTTGTCCTGTGAATTTTTAGTGTATTTGTGCAGTAATGGGCGACGCCCGATTTTATATCTATATTCGTAGATAATAATTATAAAATATAGGTGAATATAAAAAAAAAGCTGATACTCCTACCGCAGGGATATAGGTGTGCCAATCATAGTGTTTTCATTTTAATTAGAATTTGAATGCAATGATAATTGCAATCAAAAAATGATTCTGAGCGAAGTGGGTATTGTAGGTATTGATTAAAATTTTAACATTGTTTATTAAATATTTAAAACGAAAAAGTTTATAACATATATAGGACCATATAGGTGCACCGTAATCATATATAGTACCTACATAAATGAACATCCTATAAAATTTTCAAATCTCTAAGTTCAATATAGGTAATTTTTACTAAAATCCCTTGTCACCTAAATAGCCCATATCATAAAAAATTTTGTCAATTTTATTTAACATTATTGTATAAAATATTGAAATATAATATGAGTAGGAAACTAGGAAGAATCCATTAAAAATATTTTTAATATTAATTTCACTGAAATTTCAACTTTAAACAACTAGAAAAAAAATTGAGTCTTGAGATTTTCTTAATATTTTTGAAATTCGTTAAGTTATATGTCAGTATGCTTCAATAAAATTTTCAAAAGTTTTCCAAATTTTTTGGCTTTTATATTAATTTTTATTTTAAAAGTATTGAGAAATAATAAGAAGAATATTCGTATGGATTTTAACGATGCCGTCTCTGCAAAATAGAATGCCATCGACCCATCGTCGGTATAAATATAATATATTCAGACATTTTAACGAAACAAAATTATTGATTTTTCTTAACTTTTCACAATAAACAAGTATCTATATAGTGAAAATTTTGTTGAATATTTTACAAAAAGTTCAAAACAATAAATTGCATAGTTCATACAATTTTATAAACTGCGTTAAATATATAATTTTTAAAAGTTTTTTTTTTTTTTTTTATCGAAATATAAACGTTTACAAAGTAATATTATTAAATATATATTATATAATATATTCATACATTATATGCGTTTAACGCAAAAAATTTTATACTAAAAATAATAATTCTCAAGGAAAGAAAAAAATGACCATACCTTGTGAAATTATACCATTATTCCATTAATCCTATTTATTAATTAATAATTAAATAAATAATATTATTAATTTCTATTTATTAATCCTATAGTTTTAAAAACATTAAACGTTATAAATGTGAGTGTTGTTGTTATCAATTAACAAAAAAAAAAAACTTTATTCCGCCTTATAATAGCGTTACACCTTACACACTATCGTATTTTATTATGAATACGAGTAATAAATAAAATATTGGAATATTTTAAATAATTATTAGTAAACGCGTTGTTTTAACATTGCGCGGACCTTATTCTAACCTAACCCTTAACCGGTATACAACCGACCGTAATATATAATAATTATAATATTTTAATAAATAGTAATATTAATGCGCACAACGTCGTACGCACGTACATAACCTATTACCCCGTATCCGGTAACTCGATCGTAACCGTTCCTGTCCCGTCGCAATATATACTTTCATGGTGCGGCCTGATATATTTTCAACGTATAATAATATTATATAGGATGTTCCACGCAAGAGTCGAAAAAAAAAATAACAGAATTTTACAATATATTTCGGATAATAATATATATTTTTTTTTAATTTCCCTTAGGTATTATATTATCGACTAATTCCGGAAAATGTATTATTACCTATATATTATTTTGTTTGTCCTACGTGGTTTCAAATTCCGATATTATAATAAATAATTTAAAATAAATTTTTTGACACAATATTTTTTTATTATTTAAAAATATTTCCATAAAACATGATATATTTTTACGATATAATAAAATGTAAAATGATAAGTCATAATAATATATATTCTCTTGTATATATTACAGAATTGTTATAGAAATTATCAGAAAATTGTATAAAATTCAAAAGAAAATGAAAATGAAAAATTATTCGCGTGCTTCTATCACTATAATGTATACCATATACCTACAGTATACCTAATATTATTTTCGGGGTCGCCCTGAATACAAAATATATATATAATACATAATAATAATAAAATATATTATGTATTGCAAAATTTAAAAAATATTTTAACCTATTATAATATAAGAGTCGTATAATATATTATACCATACCAATATGTTAACGATATATACCGCGGTTAAATAAAATATAACGAATATACGAATATAATATAAGTAGGTACCTAATATAACGTATATGTATAACAATATGCAAAATAATATAATACGACGGCCTATAATTTTGGTATTTTTTTTTTTATTATTTTAATGATTCTCGTTATCCTATGGCCTATATACTCGTATCTCGTATATACGTAATCGTAATATAATATTATACACACAGTTATAGACTATAGATAATACAAGATATATTGTTATTTTTATTACGAGGAAAAATAAGCCATTAAAATGTGTTCCGAACGTGTATAGGTATATAATAATATACCTATAGGACTATAACCTACCGGAGGGTGTTTATTTTTATTTTTATTGATATCAACCAAACACGACTATAACAATATAATATACGAGTATAATATATTATATATATTACATTATATACTTGGAGAAGAGTCGCCACAAGTTCATCTGGTGCAAAATGAACGCGTGCGCAGAGTATTTATTAATTTTATACGTATACAGGGCGATCGTATAATACGCGAAAAACAAATATACCTATATTATATAAATCATACAGTATGTAATACTCACGCGAACAGGGGAGTATTCAGGTCAATATTTGGGGGAGGGGCGATTTAAATACTAATTTGATAATTTTATAATTATAATTATAAATAAATAACTAAAATACAAAGTATATATAATATATGTATATCGTATATACAAGTACGTATATGCAGTGGAGGAAATAGGGTGGGATAATTTCTTTAGTTAACACAATCCATCCCTTCTCTTATTACATACTTCATAATGTCCCATTGCCCCTCCTATACTTTATGTTCAAATAAATAATAGGTATATTAAAATTTTTAGTGTTACGTTAGTGTATACAGTCGTACGATTTTACTGAAATTTCAACTTTAAACACATATAATAAAAAAAAAAAAAAATGAATCTTAAATTTTCCTAATATTTTGTAAATATGTTGTTAAGATATATATCTGTATACTTCAATAGAATTTCCAAAAATATAATTATATAGATTACCTACAGTTATATACTTATACTTATATATAATCCAATATAAGTGTGGTTAAATATATACTTAGGTATAATATAAAGTGCATATTATGTCTGTTATATTTTATTTTGTCCTGCCTTATTGTTACGAGAAAATAAATTTTCCGTGGCATAATAAAGTCGATGTGTATGATGTCAGGACTACACTAGAATATAATTAAGTATATTATATACATTAATATCGTTTTATTGTATATTTTGTATGACTAATATTTGAAACAAAACAAAAAAGTATTTTAAACACCATACGCAATATTATAATAATAATAATAATAATAATAATAATAATAATATGCGTGCAATACGCACTAACGTAGATTGCAGCGTTATTATTATGGCGTCAATGGCATATTTATGGGGGGGGGGGGGGAAATAAATCCCTCATAACCTTTATTTATTTTTTTTTTTTTACGATATTTTTCGATAGATAATATTTATTTATTATTTTTTTTTTTTTTTACCCAAATTTCTGATGCATATCTCCACTTGACAAAATCATAACTATATATGACGTATAACTGTGTATAGTTTTTAAACATAAAAATATATATGATACAAAAAATTTATCTTTTATTCTAATATTTTAGATTTCGAGCAAATGGATTGGTTTTACAATGATGCGTGTCTTTTTTTTTTCTCTTGTATCAATCACGATGATACACCATACTAAATTTTCAACAATATTACATATAATATAGGTACCTTCATTTCCGTGCCGGCATTAAATCTCAAAATATGGATGCTGCGTATTGACTGATATACACAGATCGTAGGTCGGAATATATTATATATATATTATAATGAATATATTATATTAATTTAAACAGAAAACAATAATAATTGTGATAACAATATAATATGGTGATAATGTTAAAGTATAACTTTAACTCGCGTTCTTTCGGGATTGTCAAAATCATCGCATAACATGCATCATATACATATTATTATTATTATTACAATAGTGAACTATATATTATATAATATCGATAACGTCAAACCGCAGAGTCGTCCATCACATTATTATCTGGATGTACATTTAATGTATATTCTGATATAAAATAATATAATAATAACTTATCGTGACCATTTGTTACACCCTTTTGTTCGTTACCCAATCGATGTGTTAAAATTTCAAGTCTCCAAATTGACATTTGTCGTTATAGCATGCAGTATCTGTGCACAAATAATATTATCATAACAGGTGTCAGTTATAGTTTTATAAAATATATATATTTAACTATATATTATCGACTATTTTACTCAACTATTTACGTTAGGTTTTGATTCAATTTCAAATTGAATTTCATCGTCTCACGCGTGTAAATTTTAAATATTTTTTTTTAAATAATATATATAATTTTCGAATTTTAAATATTTTTGCCATTTAATCTTTTATAATTTGTATTATTACTCGTACCTATATTATAATCTTGCTAATCTCATCTTCATATAAAATACTATTTATTTTAACTATTATAAGATGCTCAGCTATTTGCTATTATGCAATGCATTAAATATTTCATTATTAGTCTATATAATTATTATAACTACCTAACTATTTATTATTTCATTTAGTAAAATGACTTCTAAGCACTTAATATAATAACGTAAATGGTGGTAAACTGGTAAACATTATATAAAACGTCCGATCTGATAAAATAAATCGTTAATTATTATTATTAATATGACGTATATTTTAATATAATATTATTATGTAAATACACATTACACACATGTGTTATAATCTATACATTACATATTTTACATTTAGATATTATTATTATTATTATTATTATTATTATTATTATTAATTATTATTAATGTTTAAATATTAGTTAGTTATATTTTCGGAAAAAATACGTAGATAAACATTGAAATAATAAATTTGCGTTCGCACACAATGTTATATATCACATGATAATATGATATATTAATAAAACATAAATACATTTATACAGGAAAATTGTGTTATAAAAATGATAAGTATAAGGATAACATTGATGAACGTAACTATGTGATAAAAATTTTCTAAACACCCTGTATGACATCAATATGATCATTCGTCGCTATCATTTATTATACCATCCGCCACTACTCGCCGAACACTTTTTTACCCGATGCAAGGGCTATAATATCGATGTAAAGAATATTTTATATTAATGTTCCTCTGCAGTTTTGGTGATTCTAATTTTTTCTCTTCCACTCTTCCAGTTATCGAATAAATATTGAAAGAAAGTAAACAAACACACAATGTAATATGATAATAAAATGCAAATTTATTAAATGCGTAGGTATATAATGTTTACATATATATATGTATAGCTATTATAGCTAAGCAACATTTAAATATTACGATTCGTTCATATTATACTTTATTGTTTTATTATTTATTAAATTTTAAACGATTTAATAATAAAAATTTTAGATGCAGAGCAACGAAATATTTATTATACTTATACCGAAATAAAAAATGCTTTAAAGTATATAAACAGAATTATTAGAATAATCTGTTTTAACAAAATGTAATTTGGTAATTTTACATAATTATTATGCATATTACATAATAATGATAAAAAAAACATTGAACACATTTAATATATCTCCCACCCATAACTTTAATATTATGTTATTTTGATCACACTGTATACTCAAATACGTATTGTTAAGAGTAAGTAGTTAAGTACATGATAGGTTAAATGACAAATACTATGGAGATGGACCTAAGTTAAATGAAATTTTTTTATTCAGTCAAATTTAATTAGGTAGGTATACCTATCTAACTGAAAAAATTAAACTATAAGAACAATAATAATTTTCGGAAAATATTTTGTTAGATAATTTGAGCTTAATATATTATCTGAAACATATAGGTAGATAATTTATTTATATACCTATCTGCAGTGATGGGAAAGTTCTTTTTAAAAATGAACTAGTTCAAGTTCAAGTTCAATGCATTAAATATGAACTAATTCAAGTTCAAGTTCTTGGTTTTCAAAATGAACTAGTTCAAGTTCATGGTTTTTAAAATGAACTAGTTCAAGTTCACGATCATCGATTTTAACCAAAATGTTTATAAATCACAATACATTAGTAGGTACTATAATAGTATAATATAATTTAATTATTTTGCAAGTGACAACTAAATGGCAAATATGAAATATAATATATATAGCCGTATAGGTATGAATAATAAAATTAATTTTAATATGTATCAATGGCGGTTCTAATGGTAAGGTGCCCCCTCACCAGTACTTTTTAAAAAATAAATACCTACCTATATGTTTTTATTTTGTCTAGTATAAGTTATAATTGTTAAAATTATAAATTATAATTTATAACTAATAATTAATAATTATTAAAATATTAACCATTTAAAATCAAACCTCTACGTGTCTACGTGGTACGCTTTATGCAACAATAATAATTCAGTCGTTACTATAAATATCTACCTATCAAATGGTTAACAAAATGTCAAAATATTATTTTCATTCTTCATAGCATATTCTTTATTTATGTTTTATTAAAATGTTCAATATACATTAATTAATACACAATATAAAATACAATTTGTAAATGCCTATATAACAAATCTAATTTCTGAAATTTTTCGTTTCTTTGATAAAAATAAAATTATACGAAATTTTTAGGTTTCATAAGTCTAAAATATGACAATCAATGAACTTGTTTATGAACTTACTAAAAACACTCTCGTTTAGAACAAATAAGAACTTAGTTCACGTTCAAGTTCATTTTTTTAAAAAAGAACGCGTTCGTATCCAGTTCACTCAAAATGAACGAGTTCACATGAACGCGTTCATATGAACTCGTTCTTTCCCATCACTGCCTATCTGTATTAATATTATTTTACTCGTATACTCGTACCTACGACCTGCATACATTAAATTTAAATTATCTTTGAATTTTTGGAAGTTTAGTTATAATAAAATAATAACATTTTAACTCGTTTATTGTTCCCATAATTTATAAATTAATAATTACTGTACAAAATAGTAAAATACTGATATAATATATAAATAATTTATTTAATAATTAATAATATTAATAGGCAGGTAATTATAAATTATATTATAACATACATATACCTGAAAAAATATAAAAAATTATAAATTTATAAATCATTTTGTTGTGTAAATATTTAAATTGTTTTGAACATGTAAAATGTTAGGTCTTAGGTTAGATATAATTTTTGACTAATTCACTCTAATATAATTAAATTATTTGTTTTCGACATTAATTTCAATTTGTTTAAAGCGTATTTTCAATTATTTCTCAGTCTTCGCGTGACGATTATCGAAGCAGGTTGTGTGTAGTTAATCGCTCGCTTATCTTACCGTCGTGCGATAATCCAAAGTTTTTGCATGGTTCGAATATGCCGAAAAACAGTACGTCCCAAAATACTGGTAAACGTACGAGCAGTGTCGCGCTCTCTCCGCGGCTTATCAACAAAAACAAATATGCTCCACTATCAAATCTTATTGATGATTCTAACAATACCAACACCGAAATAACCGATTTGGATAACACAGTGGTAAAACAAAAAATTCCACCTTTATACATATACGAAATTAACGATTATACTGTTTTCCTAAAAAATATCTCCCCATTGATAGTTGAAAATTTCAACATTCATAATAAAAATATCTTTCTAAAACTGAACCTATCAGCTGTCGATGACTATCGTAATATAACAAAATATCTTTCCGAAAAGCAAATCAAATATCATACGTATCAACTTCCTGAAGATAGAAACCTCTCCATAATAATTAGAAATTTACCAATTTCGATTACCGAAATAGAAATTTATGAAGCACTTGTAGAACTAAAATACGCTGTCACTTCTGTGACACGCCTACAAAATAGTAATAAATCACCAATCCCTATTGTCGCGGTTATTCTAGATAAATCGGCAAAAAACATTTTCTCTCTCGATCGTCTTTTTCAGTGTGTAATAACGGTGGAAAATCGTAAAAACAACAACTCTATTCCACAATGTCAAAATTGCCAACGTTATAATCATACCAAAAACTTCTGTAGATTACCCCCTAGATGCGTTAAATGTCCAGAACCACACCACTACTCGAAATGTACTAAAGATAGAAATAGCCCGCCTATATGTGTAAATTGTAATGAAAATCACCCAGCGAACTATAAAGGTTGCAAAGTGTATAAACAAATTAGAAATCACAGCAAAGTCAAATCTCACGGTAATCCACCAAAACATCTACAAGATGTTTCCATACCTCTAGGACATAGTTTATTCCAACACAATTCTAATCACCATATTAATAATAATCCACAAAACGATTCTTACGCCGGAAAAGTAAAAAAAAACATTAGTAAAAATGTAACTACATCAGACAACGATCAAACGTATAACAGCGATATTACCAACGAATTTATCAAAACGCTAATGCCTCTGTTCACATCTCTCATCACAGAAATTATTAAAAAAGTGATCACAAATCTCCCTATGTTATTAAATAATCTAAATGTCAACTAATATAAATAATACTAACTTTGTCATCATTAATTGGAATGCAAATGGTATAAAACGTAATCGCAATACATTTGCTGCATTCTTATCTCATCACAACGTCGATATAGCTTGTATAAGTGAAACCCACTTATCTACGCCGGAGTCAATTAAATTTAATGGATATTCTTTATATCGCAACGACCGTATAGCCGCCCGGCCTTCAGGTGGCGTTGCGTTATTAATACGAAACAAAATAAAACATCAACAGGCATATATACCTCCACTGCGATCATTAGAAGCCGTAGCAATAACATTATTAATTAATAATATATACACAACTATAGTAAGCGCATACCAATCTCCATCTTTTAACATGTACACAAAGGACTTCGATAAAATTTTAATCAATTATAATAAGGTTATTATTATAGGCGACCTAAATTCAAAACACGTAATCTGGAATTGTAACACAACAAACCCGAATGGTAGGAAGTTATATAAATACCTATCAAATACTTCTACGATTATTTCTACACCAGACAGACCTACCTACTACCCCTATGATCCAAATAAGAGCCCAGATATTTTAGACGTTGTTTTGCTTAAATCAACTTCTGTAATAATTAACCAAGAACCCTTATTTGAACTAGATTCAGATCACTTACCAGTGAAAATATCAATAGGTGCATCTCTTTCACACACAGAGCCAACGCGTAAACTTTTAAACGGAAAACCAGACTGGGATAAATTTAAACAATACATATCTGATAATATTATAATTCCCAGAACCATTTCCAATACATTATCGGCCGATGAAGCAGTATCTCACTTTCGGGAAACAATCTCCAAGGCCGCTGAACTGTGCTCATCGGTTCCTAACAGCACGTTTAATGTTAACCATAAACCTAATATAACTCCATCAATTCAAAAATTAATAAAGAACAAACATTACATTAGGAAACAATGGCAACTTCACAGAAGACCAGAAGATCGCCAAAATCTAAATTATCTCACCAGAAAAGTCAAAACATTACTGGAAGAACTCCGTATAAAATCGTATCAAAAATATTTATCATCAATACATCCTGCAGACTCTAATCTCTGGTTAGCAACCAAAAGGTTAATTAAACCAAATGACAACAAAATTCCCCCTTTAAAGTCTGGTAATAATTTTATCAATACTGTTAATGAAAAATGCAATCTGTTCGCTACCACCTTGGAAAACATTTTCACAATTAACTCCCTAAATGATAACGCAACCAACAACTTGGTGTCCCAAAAATTAAGTGAAGCAGAAATTCTCCCACAAAATATATTTCCATACACAAATCCATCAGAAATATCAGAAATAATTAAAAAACTACCGAACCGTAAATCACCAGGACTTGATTTGATTACAAATTCTATATTAAAGAAGCTACCAAACAAAGCAGTTTTATATATGACAGTCCTATTTAATGCCTTATTAAAATTGAGTTACTTCCCTCTTGCTTGGAAAAAAGCCAAAATTATAATGATCAAAAAACCTGGTAAAGATAATACTGACCCAAAAAACTACAGGCCCATAAGCTTATTATCTTCGGTTTCAAAAATTTTCGAGAAAATTATTCACTCTAGACTTACTAGTCACTTAAATGCAACAGAAGCAATACCACATTGTCAATTTGGTTTTAAACCAAAACACTCGACGACTCAACAACTTCTTCGTATAACTGAGCACATAAGTAATGGTTTCGAAAATAAAGAACATACTGGAGCAGCCTTCCTAGATATAGCTAACGCATTCGATAAAGTTTGGCATGACGGGCTGCTTTACAAACTAAAACGCCTCAATACACCAACAGTTTTATTCGATATCATTAGATCTTTTCTCTATTCACGCAGTTTCACTGTCCAAATTGAAGACACAAATTCGGATATCAAACATATCAATGCAGGGGTACCACAAGGCTCAAAATTATCTCCAATACTTTTCAATTTATACATATCTGACTTCCCCACAACACTGAACACAGAAATAGCTTTGTACGCAGATGATAGTGTCATATATACTAGTTCTGATAAAGTAGAAAAGATAATAGAAAATATCCAATCCCATCTCGACGAAGTTCAAAAATGGGCAAAAAGTTGGAAAATTGCCCTCAACCCTTTAAAAAGCTCAGCCGTTCTTTTTACTTTACGTAGACCCAAAAACTATAATACTTTAAAGTTCAACGGACAAAATATAGCTTGGTATCACAATATTAAATATCTTGGTGTAATACTGGATAGGAGACTCACTTGGAACCCCCACATATCTTCCAAGTTACAACAAGGATATCAACGATTAAAAATACTGTACCCACTTATAAATCGTCAAACTTCCTTGAGCTGGAAATGCTCAGTATTGTTATACAAACAAATCATTCGTCCACTAATTTTATATGCAGTCCCGGTCTGGGGCCAATGTGCTACAACGCACATCAACAGAATTCAGGTTCTACAATCCAAAGTCCTGCGCACAATATCAAATGCCCCTTGGTTCGTTCGAAATGATGCATTGCACGTGGACTTCAGAATACCAACCATCAAAAAATACATTAAGGAACTATCGGGAAGCTTCTTCAGCCAATTACCAAAAGCAAGTGGCCCACAGCATTTTAGGTTAAATACCCGTCCAAACAATCGTAGACTTCAACGTGGCCGTCCTCATGACGTCTTAAATCAGTAATATCTATTATTGTTATTATGTATATATTTATTTTATAATACCTTGTTTAATTATCTATTTGTTTCGTAATGTAAAAATTTTATTTTCAATTATTTCTCTTTGATACACATACATAATATGAATTAATTTTTTTGATATTACCAATAACATACTTAAGCTCCTATGTAATAACTAATAATTAATAATAATTATGGTTTATTTACAAACACATTATTTATAATAATTATTTTATGGTCTAGGTATAATATATTGACTCTCATAAATTTAATGACTTAATAGGATAATTACTTGAATATATATGATCAATTAAAATTATGTGTGCATTTTTGCTATTATGTTGCAAATTTTAGATTCTGAGCAAAGCGAAGAATGTATTAGTTTTACAATAATGTGTGTCTTTTTTTTATGTCTGAAGAAACTTTTACTACACGAAATAATGCTCCGATTTTCACGAATAGCAAATGTTTCCGGTTGGAAAATGGTAGTAGTTGATATTTAGGTTATTTTTCGAATTTCTCAAAATTAATCCTATATGCGATAGGAAAAACGACATTTTTCACGAAAATTTAAACGAATTTGATTTCAATATTACACGATACCTCAGACAATTTTAAACTTAGGGACTTGAAAATTTTATTGGGTGTTCACATATGTAGGTACTATTTATATATATATATATATATATATATATGTGTGTGTGATAACGTTTTGGAACCGTTACGTTAATTTTTTACAAAATATAAAACTTTGAATATTTCATAAAATTCTCATTTTTATAATGATAAACCATTATCATTATTATTATCATCATTATTATTATTATTCATAATAAGCGAAGTACTGTAAGATTTGGGTATGTAGGTGACTCATTTAGAGGTTTTATAATAAATTATTTATATTAAACTGATAAATTTAAAAATTTTAATCAGCACATATAATTATCTGATGAACTTCCATCAGAATCGTTTTTCAAATGTAATGATTTATCATTGCATTCAAATATTAATCAAAATTCAACATTATCCTCTTTACACCTGTTGGCTGTATCCCTTTTACACCAGTATCCCTTCCCTCTTGCTTTTTAATCATTTTAGTACAATATCATTATACTCCTTTATTATTAGAGATTGTTCTAAGTTTAATTTCTATAAAATTTTCAAACCTTAAAATCAAAAATTTACAATTATAATATTGAACATTATTGGGGGGGGGGGGAAGAGAATTTTTAATGTTTATTATTGTTTAATATTTAAGTTATGAATCAACGTGATATTTACAAAAAAAAAAAAAAAAAAAATGTTCACACGTTTATTTAACCTGTTAAATGTGAATACCCAATGTAATTTTGAATTCCATAAGTTCAGTACTTGCTGATATATACCTATCTTAAAATATTTGAAATTAAATTCAACAAAATTATACCGTTTCCCTAAATATTTCTTATTTTCAAGACATTCAAAAAATGACTTAAATAAATTACCAACCAGACGTGATTCTCTGCCGGAAAGCCGGAAACATATCCTATACCTTCGTGATAAATAAACCATTAATCTCATGGTTGAAAAAGTTTCTACATATACATAAAAAGAGACATGCATCAAAGCCAATGCATTCCGCATCGCTTCTTTCAGAATCTAAAATCCATTACAAATCTATAATGTATAATATACCTACCCAATATATTTATGTAAATTATTTTAAAATAATAAAATATAACAAATTAGACGAATACATTCATATATTCATTTTTATTCAAAATTATATAGGCAAGTATAGTACCAATAAATATTATATTCGTATATAAGTAGGTACGTTCTACGTTCAATATACAAAGAAAATGAATAGATTATATAGGTATACGCAGTACTGGAAATTCATATAAAATTATTAGGAATTACAAATTTACAATTAATATTAAATAATATACGAATAAATATATTTTAAAATTAATACAATTATTTTCTACGAGGTATATCATATTAAAAATTAAATAAGTTATCAAAATAATTATTGTTAACGGGTATATCACTATATCATCTTTCTGTCCCTGACTTCATAAAATATTATAATATATTACTTATACCAATTACTCCCCAAAATTGAAATTTAATATTTAGGTATTATTATTAATATTATAATTAATAGTTTATACTGTTCCTAAAAGAAAAGGATACCGTATATTATATATTTAATATAATTATTTTGACTATTATAATACGATTATTATTAATTTTATTCTATCACCACTTACGCTTTACAGGATTACATTAAAAGACAAGATATAAATAAATAAGTAGAGCATAAGTACTAATATTGTCATATTTATCTAACCGTGTCTTGTGTCTATATATAAAAATGAAATGCATTTTTTTTTTTTTTTTTTTTTAATTTAAAACGATTTCAAATATATCAAATAATTATGATCAATGATATTACTTTATACTTAATTATTTGTAAATTGACTTTATTCATTAATTGTAGATTAATTAAATTATACTCAATATAATTATAATTTTCATAATGTACCTATAAGATCTTAAAAAATGCTACAATTTTAAATAACATTTGGAAATTATTATTTATTAAAGCCTAAAGGTTTAGTAATTAGAATTTTTAAAATTAGAATTCTACATTCAACTTGCTGTAAAAATTTGTTTACCATAATTAATTATTATATATAATTTAAAAAGATTTCTTGATATTTTACGATTTTATAAGATGCGAGTGTATATATAATTTAATCATTAATGATATTATGTTTTGTTTAGCAGACTTAAAAATATGTTAATAATAATATAGACATAAATTATAAAGTAAAATGTTTAGTTTAGTTAACGGTTTGTTAACTATAATAATTGTCGATGCGTCAATAACTGAAATGACGATACCTATATAAAAATGCAATTATAATTTATAAAATGTTGTGCCGAAACGAAGAAAAATTAATATATTTTTTTAGGTAGGTAGGTACCTACATAATTTTTTTTATTTTTTCCACCAATTAACAGGTACCTAAAAGTTAGGTTAGGTTAAAGTTATAACTAATCACACGAAGAATGCAGATTTTGAATTTTCGAAATTTTAATAGGTAACAATTATTATAATAGAATAATTTATCGTATTACGTATTTTTCAAAGTTGGAAGTTTGATGATATAAAACTATAATTTTCTGTATAAGAAACATTATTTAATTATTAAAGTTTTAACAACATCGAGTCTACAAAATGAATAATAACATAAAACAGGATTAAATATATATTTAATATATATATGGGTATAAAATAAATGTATACCTAATATAGAATATAAAGAGTATAATAAAATTGTCAATTTGCGTTCACTGTTCACTGTTCACACCACTTAAAAGTTATAATACGAGTATATTAATAAATAATACCTAATAATAATGTAAAATATTTAAATAATACAATTAACAATTTATTTCTATCAATAATATTGACGCCTACACTATACTAAAAGGTTAAAGGAAATGATTGAAACAATGAAACCAAACAAAAAATAGACCATTTAAAATTATTATACAATGCTAATAATTATATTATGAACGCTCGATCTTATTTCATATTCATCAATAATATTATAAATGTGACCAAAATAAATATAAGGGAAAGTCGGTGAACACGTTTAATGGAAATGTAGTCATGACAAAAGGAATGGAAGAAATCGATATTTCGAACTGATTCTCCAATTGAATCCCATTATGAACAACTGCCGAGATACGAGAATACCTATATAATATTATTCGTAAAACTGTATATATAATATAGACGGCCAAATATTGAAATAATATACCTAATGATTAACCCAAATTTCAGAACTTTAATTTCAATAATAATCTGTTTTTATACACTTCGTCATATTTAATAACAAAATATATTTTAATAAAATTATGAACGATTTGACAATATTTATTTATACTAGTTATAGTTATAGATAAGTAGGTAGGTACCTAAATCGCATGAATTATTATAAACGCACAATGGTACTTTTATAGATAATTAATAATTGTAAGCGCAATCTGACTGCTACTGTAAATACAATATAGGTACATATTATACGCAATATGTAAAAATAACGTGAAAAAAATTATACTAATATTACAATTTTAGATTCTGAGCGAAGCGAAGAATGTATTGGTTTTACAATGATGTGTGA
>JAIUCT010000022.1:6280331-6316989 GCA_021307375.1 Tetraneura akinire | reverse complement strand
TTTACTACCCGAAATAATGCTCCGATTATCACGAATAGGGTATGTTTCCGGTAGCAAAGTGGATCTAGTTGGTACTTTATTTAGGTCATTTTTTGAATTTCTCAAAATTGACCCTAAGCGGTAGAAAAAACTTGGAAAAAATGACGAAAAAGCGGCATTTTTCACGAAAAATGAAATTTTGACAAATTCAATTTCTATATTTCACGATAACTCAGGCAATTTTTAAGATAGCGACCTGAAAATTTTTTTGGGTGTTCACATAGCTATTATACATATGTGGTAAAATTTTGGAACCGTTATGTTAATTTTTCTACAAAATATTAGACTTTGAATATTTCGTAAAATTCACGTTTTTACGTATATAATGTTTGATAAAATTGGCAATTTTGGGTATTTTGGTCTGAAAATTTTACTCAAGTATACTTACATATTACTTAATATCATACTAAAATATTATAAAAATCCATTGTCAAAATTTTTTTTTATAGCCGTTTTAATTTGATATTTTTAGGAAAACGAAAATCTTAGAATCCATACATATTATAAATAAATATTCTGAAAACACTTTTACTACCCGAAATAACGCTTCGATTTTCACGAATAGCGAGTTTCAGATGTAAAAGTGGATGTAGATGGTACTTTATTTAGGTCATTTTTCGAATTTCTCAAAATTTACTATAAGCGGTAGAAAAAACTTCGAAAAAATGACGAAAAAACGGCATTTTTCACGAAAAATGAAATTTTGACGAATTCAATTTCTACATTTCACGATAACTCAGGCAATTTTTTAGATAGAGACCTGAAATTTTTTTTGAAGGTTCACATAGCTATTATATATATGTGGTAAAATTTTGGAACCGTTTTTTAAATTTTTCTACAAAATATTGAACATTGAATATTTCGTAAAATTCTCGTTTTTACGTATATAATGTTTGATAAAATTGTCAATTTTTGGTATTAAGGTCTGAAAATTTTATTGAAGTATACTTACACATTAATTAACATCATACTAAAATATTAGAAAAATCTCTAATCTAAATTTTTTTTTATAGCTGTTTTAAGTTGATATTTTTAGTTCAAACGAAAATTATAATCTGACTGAACTTCGCTCAGAATCGTTTTTTCGAATGCAATGGTTTATCATTGCATTCAAATTATAAATAAAATTAAACGCTATGGTTCGCACACCTGTATCCTGTGCGGCAGGAGTATCAGCTCATCTTTTTATTATTGATTACAATTTATAGCTTATTCAACTCAGTCTTGGAGTTTTGAAAATTAAAATTTTTTTTATTACAGTGATGGTTCGTTTAAATGTACCTATTATCGGTAAATGTAAATTGCGTCCCAATAAAAAGGTATTTCTTAGGTACATACGTAAGTTGCGGCCCGTTATTTCTCAGGTACATATGTAAGTTGCGGCCCGGTATTTCTTAGGTACATACGTAAATTGCGGCCCGTGTTTATATCATAATGATATAATATATTATATACGTTAATTGCGTCCTACGGAAAATCCAAACCACAAGATGCTGGAGTATTAGAATTCACAGACTATATATTAGATTCATATATAAAAAATGACGCTGACTTTCCACCAGAAATATGGTCAGAATATTCACCATCGACATTACGTACGACTAATAGTTGCGAATCTTTCCATAGAAAATTAAATAGTTCATTTAATTCTTCTCACCCTAATATATTTTATTTTATAGACGTTTTAAAAAATATACAAATTGATACATATATAGCGTTACGAAGTCAGGGCACAAGAAATAGAATTACAATCGAAAAAGAAGAATATATTAAAAAAAAAAAAAATGGAAGAATTAGAGACTAAAAAAATTACTCAAATTGAATTTGTGAGGCAATTATCATTCAAATTTTTACCTACCAAGATATAGACTATATATATTAATAATTAATAAACGACAATGACAAAGTTAGAAAAATTTAACAGCTTAAGCTTAGTACCAATACAAATATTTTTAACCATACCTACATTATAACAGTAATGTTGACAGTCCTAAGTCTGATAAAATGGGAAGGAAAATATTGGTAGTAAATTGGTAAATTTTAATATAAAAATACCCGGGACGCAATTTACATATACCCAAAAAATAATTCGGGCCGCAATTTACATCAAAAAGGTACTTTTGGACGCAACTTACAGTCACCCCCTATTATATATACCCGGATAATAAATACTCAATTAAAATCATGAACAGAGATGTATTTAGGAATTTTGAGCCCCAGGTAAGAAAAAAAACTCCCCTTTCCATCCTAAATTTATTTAGCAATAAGTACCTATACAATGTAAAAAAAATTTACCGCCCGGGGTACTAGCCAGGGTGCCCCCCAAATACGTCACTGATCATGAAGATAATAATTTAATAAGCTTTGAATAAAAACGTATGTTTTATTATTCAAAGGGCATAATTTCGGAAATTTATTTATTTAATAACTATATTTTTATTCATATAACATTAAAACAATATTTTAACAATGATACCTAATTATAATTCGTTTAAGATTAATTATTCTCCAATAAACTTTTTTTGAGAAATGTCTTAAATTAATATTTGACACTTTATTATTTGGTGCGCGATTAAAATATATAGGTAGGTAAAAATAATAAACTTGCAGAGACTTCAATTTCATACTTGTCTCAATGAATTTAAATATCGTCGACGCTACTGCTATAATATTGTATAATTTATTGTCAATATTATATTATAATAAATATGAGTACCATTTTAACCAAAACACTGCCAATTAACGAAATTTTTTTTTAGATATTTCGCAATAAGACGTTTAATATTTTTTTGAAATTGAAATTGAATTATAAATGTAGCATCTACTTACTAAAATTATTAAACTTTTTTATACTTTATTATTTTTTAATATTTGTACAATATACGAAGGTTGAAAAGGTCAAAAGGATAAATAATAAATATTAGGTAATTAAAATGTTTAATGTAATTAAATTGATACTATTAATATTACAAAGGTAAAATAATTATGTAATTTACATCATAAATAGATGTTCCTAATTCCTATATGGTATAATGGTAGATAAGTAGTGTATACTAGTAGTACTAGTAGTAGTGTATTGTATTGTATACAATGGTGGTAAATTATTACCCGCATGACACATAACCCTGTAGAACAAAAACAAAATATATATTATATATATTTTTTTTTAATAGGTATGGACGAATATTTCAAAATTAATAATTTAAACAAATTCAAAACGTCAATTTAATAATTTTTATAACACCACTATGCAATGGTTAAATCCGAAAATTAAAAATTTTACCTAAATATTATTTTTTTCGAATATCGATTTTTCTAATATTTTTGAACTGCAGTAATGAATGTTATTAGATAAGCTTCAATACAATTTTAAAATTTTTTAAAAAAATGTTTTTTTTTTATTAATTATTATTGTAAAAGTATTGAGGAATAATAATAATACGAGTACTTATATGGATTCTTAGATTTTTTATTATACTAAAATTATCAACAGCTTTAAAAAAAAATTGAAAATTGGGATTCTTCTAATATATCTATTGATTGGTATTACGTCAAGCAATATGTGAGTATATTTCAGTAACATTATCACACATTATAACTCAAAATTTCCAATTTTATCAAATAAATGATATAGATAAAAATGAGATTCTATAGTGACTCAGATCATTAAATATTTTAGTTTCTTTTTAGTAGCTTCGTGTGCGGAGAGCCCAACGGTTCCAAAATTTTATCACGTAAATACAGTACCTATGTAAACACCCAATAAAATTTTCCAGTCTCTAACTTAAAATTTACCTGAGTTATCGTGAAATATTGAATCGAATTCGTGGAAATTTCAGTTTTCGTGAAAAATGCTGTTTTCATTATTTTTTGGTAGTTTTTCCTATCGCATAGGGTCAATTTGAAAATTCGAAAAATTAAAGTACCAACTACATCCACTTTCCAACTCCGAAAACATAATTATGCTATTCGTGAAAATCTGAGCATTATCTTGGGTAGAAAAATGAAATTTGGGGTATTATAAGGAAAATGTAAAATTAATATTCACGTCCATCTACTCAGTTAGTTTTTCTTATATTAAACTATTTCTATTTTCTATGATTATCCTTATCCCTTTTTTTTTTTTTTTTTTTTTACAATCACGATATAATAAATAACGAGACATAAATCACGTTTTAAAATAAAACTACTTTATTTTGCAAAGAAACATTTTATTATAGAATTAGGATTCGATTTTTTTAGTTCTACACCTCCAAACGACTTACCATAAATAATTACTTTTTAGCACAGATACCAAACTAGCTTTGCTTAAATAAATTGATGATCCTCACGCGATTTAACAATAAAAATCATTTAATTTTAAGAATACCACTGAATTATAATAAAAATAAAATAATGCTTTGAGCATGAGCATTAAATTAATTTTTGGATTTTCATTCAGAAAAAAAAATTTATATAATTATGTTTATTATAGATACTTTTCGTATTTATATTCGAATAGTAATAATGTTAGGTAACTAGGTTAAGTACATTTTAAATAAAACATATAAAATTTGTAAAGTAAATAAAAACATATAATTTATTTAAAATGTAAAAATCAAGTATAAATTACAATGTTTAATGTTCAATAAAATATTATTATAATATAATGTACATGAGTATAATTATAATAATATGAAATATTAATAGTAGTAGGTACCTTAGTTGTTCATTGCTATTGATTAATTGATACATCCTTTACATGTTTAAATGTGTCAGTTAAGAAGTGTGGTACCATTTTTTCAAATATTTCCTCATTTAATTCCGCAATAAACATAAATCTTTTTACATACATTTGAGTCACTTGGTATTCATGAGGTATTTCAAGTTTTTCCATTGATCTATTAATAAGTTTAATAAAATAATATATTAATAAATAAAAATTTATATTTCTTTATAATAAGTGTAATTTTTTATATATGTTTATTATTGTTTTCATTTTCATCAATTAAAACTATTAATAATTTATAATTAATGTTTTTAAAAATGCAATAATTTATTTATGTAAATTTATGAAGTAATATTAAAATTGAATTTTTTGAATTTTTAATGTAACATTATGTATCTTATCTGAATATAATTTAAATTATAAATACATATATTTAGACTATAGAGGCATTAATTATTAGCTCTAATATTAATTTTCATATTCTGTAAAGTTAATTTATTATTTTAATAAATTATACATATTTTGATGTAATATGCTATTAATATATTATGAGTACTATGTACTACAAATTATACAGAATGTGTGCAATATGTATTTCAAGCTAATATCATGGTTCTTATTTTCATTATTTAATCTTAATCATATAATTATATAAATCATGTTTTGTCTTTTCTCTTATGGTAACAAATTGTATTATATTAAATCACAGTAAAATAAATACAATACATACTTGGAACAGTAGTTAATGATTGATTTGAAATATTGAGCTAAATACTCAATATATTGTAAAGTTACGCTAGAATGAAATTGTTTAAGGAATGTCTGCATACCAACATAAAGTGGTGCACCATCAACAAGATCTCCAATTTTTTTCCACATTAAAAGTTCTAAAAATTTATTTTTAATAACATTTTATTTAAAGCTAATTTACAATCCATATTAATAACTTTTAAAAAGCTAACCTAAATTCTCTATATATTCCAATCTTGAGAATTGAGAAATAGTTAATATAAATGATATTAATGATATAAATTGTGTGCTGTGATAAGGTTCATTATAAGGTCCAATATATATTTTTGAATATGGGTTTCCAATTCCTGTCCAATCTAACAATTTACTGAGTTCTAATAACAATATAACATTATTGGGATTTGAATTATTTACGGAATCTGTACATGATTTTATTTCATTTGATACAGCCCTGAAAAAATAAAAAAATTCCCAATATTGGATATACTATTAGGTATATTTTAAAAATAAAATATAATAAATATATTATAAAATTACCCATTCAATGTATTTAAGCAATCAAATAAATTACTAGCTTTTAGTTTACATGAAGTTTCAAGTTCAAAAAATATTTGCTTGCGTATAATCTGGAGTTGTCCAATTTTCATTATTGATTCTAATATAATGGGCAATATTTTTTGAAATTTACAACAATATTTTTGATATATTTTAATTGGATCAGCTAAAAGAATAAAAATTATTATTAATTCACATTTAAATATTAAGAATATAATATAATATAAATCTTTTAAATCAAATGTTTCCTTAATTAATTTCTAAAAAAAAATACTATACATAACTAGAATATTATAATATAGACTTCAAAAAAATTTCAATGTTTTCAAGTTATTAAAAAATTGAAAACATACTAAGTACAAAATTAATTTAAAAATATAAATATATATTAAATATATTATTTATATTATAATAATCATAATTTAATAACTATTCTTACTTGTAATATTTTCATTTGAAAAGATTTGTTTTGCTGTTCCTAAAATTTGCAACCATTCTCTATCTTTAATCACATTCTTTTGTAAATAATCCATTAGCTTCTAAACATTTATTTACATGATAACTTTAATTTAATGATTAGATTTAAAAAAATATTATAAAGAGCAAATTAAATTCAGTAAAAATATATGAATATTGAACTAATATTTAATATGAAAAATAAAATAAGAAAAAAAGCAATGGAGGGGATACAAAGAGGGTATAAAAAGAATAGTGTTGAATTTAGCTTATTTTGAATGCAATGATAAATCATTACATTTGGAAATATGATTTTGAGCGAAGTTCATCAGATAATATATTTATTGATTAAAATTTTAGATTCTAAGCAAAGCAAAGAATGTATTGGTTTTACAATGATGTGTGATTTCTTTTTTTTATGTCTAAAAACATTTTTACTACCCGAAATAATGCTTTGATTATCACAAATAGCATATGTTTACGGTTGAATAGAAAGTGAATGTAGTTAGTACTTTATTTAGATCATTTTTCGAATTTTACAAAATTGACTATATGCGATAGAAAAAATGACAAAAAACGGCATTTATCACGAAAATTGAAATTTTGACGAATTCGATTTCAATATTTTACGATAACTCAGGCAATTTTGAAGTTAGAGAATTGATAATTTTATTGTATTTTATGTGTGAGTATAATTCAGTAAAATTTCTAGACATTAAAAACCTAAATTGCCAATTTTATCGAACATTATATAGATAAAAACGAGAATTTTAGACAATAATATTCAAATTTTAATTTTATAAGAGTTCTTGTGGATATTATATATAAATAAATAAAAATAATAAAATTTGATCAGTTTGTGTTTAGTACAGAAGATGATAACATCGTTGTCGAAATACGTAATTACTAAAATAATAAAGTAAATTTTTTGTGGACTTGGGTTTTTATTTATTTATAAATAATATTCAAAGTTCTATAGTTTGTAGAGAAATAACCGTAACAATTCCAAAATTTTATCACATATATACAGTACTAACTATGAGAACACCCAAAAACTTCCAAAGTCTGTTAGTTTAAAATTGTATGAGTTATCATGCAATATTAAAATTAAATTCGTCAAAATTTTAATTTTCCTAAAAAATACCGTATTTCTGTCATTTTTCCTATCGCATAGGGTCACAATTTTGAGAAATTCAAAAAATGACATAAATAAAATACCTACTACATCCACTTTCCGACCTGAAACATATGCTATTTTGTAAAAATTGGAGCATTATTTCGGGTTAAAAGTGTTTTCATACATAAAAAAAAAACACATCATTGTAAATCCAATAAATGTTTTTCCTTCATTCAAAATTTAAAAATAAGAAATTGAAATACCATCTCCAGCGTAGTTTAAAATTACATTATGGTTAGATTTAATTAAAAAACAATATAAATCAGTTGTATATGTTCCTAATATATATCAGTTGTTTATGTCCCTTAATAATTTATATATATATATATATATATATATATATATGTTAGCGTTAATGTATGTAATAAGATATTCTATATAACTAGATATTATATAGAATATCTAAATATGTCCGTTAATGTATATATTATATACTTTTACTAGTTAATATTTATAATAACGGTTAGATCTTAGTTAATATATAGAATTTATTGAAATCTAATATAAGTAATAAGTATCATTCCGCTGCAATCGTAAATAATTTGTACAGATGAATGTCAATTAATGGTGGCCCGTAAAATTCCGGATAATAAATCGAATAAATAAATTACGGAATGTATTAATTACATGTGTTATTATTACGGACCGTATATGCCCGGAATCCAAAAATTAAAAACGGTAAATGTCCGGTACGTATTATGACAGAAATGAGTATAGTTCTGAACTGTATAACCTGGGACGTATTTTTTTGGATATTTTCCCGGAATTTAAAAAACAAAAGCCGTATTAGTCCGGAACATATGTTGACGGAAAATGTTACTGTGTATTATATATTCCCGGACTTTATATGACCAGAATATACAGATAAATATCCAATGGTTTCGCGAAGCGAGGTTTTAGGTCACACGAAGAAACCACTCTCTATCCGTACCAGTATCCGTTCAATTGGGTAGGTATTAAGTAGGTATGCTTTAGTCCCTTGGGGCGTAGCGCCATTCCCACGAAAAGTACCGCAAAGCGATACCTCTCACCTTCCACTTGAAAAGAACTTTGAAATTTTTTTTTGTATCTTAAAAAAATAAGAATTTTTATATATTAACTGAATTTCTGTAGTTTATATAATATCTAGTTATTATACATAATAACTAGTTAAAATATTTATTTTTACAAGAATTCTATAGTTTAACTAAAATTGCTCGTTTTTCATAAAATACCTAGTTATTCTATATATTATCGGAATTTCATACATTAACGCTAACATATATATGCATGAATTTTGTACATATTAATATATTGTAGGGTGTAGATAAGATAGAACAAATAATGAAAACAAAAAAGATGATGATGGTTTAAGAAAACAAAATAAGAAATAAGCATATATACTGCGGCCGACGAGAGAGCACTATTCCTTTGCGCATCCAAATCCGGTTAGGTTACCTAACCGGTGGCGTCGTCGGTGGTGGCAGGTGGGTCGGCGGTGGCGACAACGGTGTCGGCGGCCAGTAGTTTGGGAGGTTTAGTGGTGGGAGTGCGCGAGAACGGACGAGTTTTGGTCGTCGACCAAAAGTGCTCTCTCGTCGGCCGCAGTATAGTATATAGGATATAGTATTGGGCGAATTTCATTTTTTTTGATGTAGAGTCAAGTTGAAAGTTGAATTGTAAAATCAGTATTCAATACAGTCAAGTTATTAATAATAACAATCTATTTTTTTAAATTTAAACCTTTGATATTTATATTGAAAATATTGTTATTTATTTGTTCAGCTGTGTTTTGCACTGATGATGGTAATTTTGTTAACAAAATACGTATTTACTTAAATAAAAGTTATTTTTTTGTGGATTTGGATTTTTATTTATTTAAATATATTTGTAAATGTCTCGAGATATTTAGTTTTTCATTTATTTCAACTATAAGAATACGATTATTAGTATTGAATTTATTATTTAAATAATACAGTAGAGTTTCATCGAGAACTTTATTCAAAGCAAAATTAGTCGAATGTTCTAGTTTATAGGGACAAAAAAAATGTTTTAGTCGATACAAATACTAATACTATTATATATAATTAATAAGACTAATAAAAAAAAAGATAATTTTGCATTATTAACTATATCGAGTAAATCGAGTCATATAAGAGGTATTTAATTTAATTTTTAATTATTTTCAGTCATAGATTTGCCATCACCGTCAAATATCATGAATGACTTGTCTTGTTACACATACAAATTATGCATGACTGGCTTAAAAATAAATATTTTATAACTCCTTCTCTGCCCATTGAACCCAATTAATTACTACTGAAGTACTGACAATTGATATAATAATATTCACCATAATTTCAGCAACTATCATAAATCCAATAAGTTTGTCTAAACCAGCAAGTCCACAGATACCTATTGAAGTTATTATATTTTTATAAAATTGTATGTTAATTATCTCTTCATTGGTTTTATAATCATACCATGCTGATGATTGTTCTTTATAAACAGCCACTCTATAAACAATATATTTATATCTTAATATCATTATTTATTTATTATAATACAACAAATATATTGTATTAAATTAATACATTTGTATTAAATTAATTAAAACAATTTACTTTGGATCAGTAACACGAATTATTTCTCTAGCAAGACGACCAATAAATGTCATAGATTCATTATCACATGGCTGGAATGATGGAATAGGCACAACCTTACTTTGAAAAATACTTTGCCAATCCAATGTTTTTGATCTCATGAAACTGTTACATTCAACTTCAATGTTATAACCAATTATTCTAGTTAATTCTTCTTGAAATATTTGTAAACCATTTATTTCAATATAATCTTGTATATATTCAATTGAATTATGATAACCACACATGATATGGTCAAGTTTATCAAGTTTAGATAATAACTCACTGGGCTGAAACAACATCAATTTATTTAAAATAAATACATAAATAATTATAAAAATTAAAAATATTTACTTTGACGTTAGAATTAAATTTTAGACCATTATGTAAAGCAAATGCAATTTTCTTAACTAATTCTTTTCGAATTCCAACTTCAAGAAGTTGTTTGGGATCAATCTCCACAATACCAACCAGGGTACTTTTCATACATAATACACCATCTGTCAGTGTTGATGCAGAACTTGTAAGCTTGGATATCTATTGTTATAGTATAATATTATAATATAAATAAATATTTAATAATTAATTTATATTTATAGAAATACATTAAGACATACTTGTACCTGTAAAAAAACATTGAAATGTTCGTATTCGTTAAGTTTATCTTTTTCCAATCTAGTGGGTATTTCTTTAAAAACTTCTGTTTTTAATTTGGTTATTTCAGTCACATACTCAAACATGGTTTTAGGAATTATTTGCAATACTTTACGTATATATTCTATTAATTCATTAGAATAATAATTACCAACAGACATGAAGTTTGTTTTATCAGACTGATTAATACGTATAAGAGGAACTTCCATACATGTCACTAACTAAAATGTAATTAAAAATAATTATTATAAATTATTAGACTTTTTGTATCATATTATATTATAAACTAACTGTACCTATTACAACTGTATTATATTATAGTAGAGACAGGATTTTTGTGTTTTTAAAAATTTTTACCGAGTGTATGCAACTTGGATGAGCTTTCTCAACAATTCATAATCCTATGAACTGCATATTAAGGTTAAAGAATATTTTGCACAAAATCATATATTTTAGAATATATTGAGGTTTTATTAGAAAATAATACAAAAAATTGTAACGGTTAATAAAAAATTTAAATAAATTACGGCTTTTATCAGTTTTTATCTCCCAGACATCCAATATAATTACGAGTCACAAAAATGTTATTTTTATAAAACATATTATCCATTTAAATTAGTCAGGAATGATCTTAAAAAAATATCATAGGGAGAGTGCTACCAAAAATTTGACAAATATTTATTTAAAAAATTCACAATGATAGTTATAAATTTTAAGTATTTTTATGACTTCTAAAGTATTTGATAAATTGAAACCCATGTTTTCTAAGATAAATTAAGTTAAATTAAATTGTATAAATATAAATGGTTTATAATATATTGGTTTTACTATGGTGTGCGTTTTTTTTTTATATACCTGTAAACATTTTGACCAGAAATAATGCTCTGATTTTCACGAACAGCATATGTTTCTGGTAGGAAAGTGGATGTAATTGGTACTTTATTTGGGTCATTTTTTGAATTTTTCAAAATTGACCCCAAGCAACAGGAAAAACGACCAAAAAATGATAAAAACCGCCATTTTTCACGAAACTGAAATTTCAACGAATTTGATTTAAATATTTCACAATAACTCAGACAATTTTAAACTTAGAGACTTGAATTTTTTAGGGTATTCACATAGGTACTCTATATATAATATATGTGATAACATTTTGGAACTATTATGTTAATTTTTCTATAAATTATAGAACTTTGAATATTTCCTAAAATTCTCATTATCTATAAATTTGATAAAATTGGAAATTTTGAGTTTTAAGGTTTGAAAATTTTACTGATGTATAGACACATATTACTTGATATGATACCAAAATATTAGAAGAATCCCTAAATCAATAATTAAAATTCTACACTTTCCTCTTTAGACCTGATACAGTTAAACCCTTCTACAGAAGTATCAGCTCTTCTTTTTTAATAATTTAATAAATATAAAATGATCTCAATTTTATCTGTAATATAATATAATACCAAAATTTAAAACTTATTTTAATAAATTAATTTAAAATCAATCTTTCTAAATACTAAAAATACTAACTTTTAAAAATGTTGCCCTCAATTTAATTACAAAAGTAGGATCCTCTTTTATTGTTTTTTGCATTATACCCGTGAATCTATCAATATGATGCCAAGCATAACTAAAATTTCCAATAATTTGTAGATTAATGGGAATATAATCTTTAATATTAATTATTTTTATCATTTGATGAAGAAACAGAAGTACATCTTCAATTGTTTGACTTACTGGATAATTATTATCAAGTTGGTGAAATTCTAATAATAACATAAGGTTTAATCATAATATTATTATAATTAATTTTATAGTGTAAATAATAAATATTTGTAATTAATGATTAATAAATTAATTTAATACCTTTAACTTCATTTAATGCTTTAATAATCTGACTAATTTTTTGAATAGTAGTAATGTTATCACTCATAGAAATTGTTTGAATTTCTTTACCAATATCAACAAACCATGACTGTAAATTTTCTTTTAAAAATGTGATTATAATTAATAAAATTACTACATTATAAAATATAAATATATTAATATTAATTAATTCCATATACTTTTATATATTACCATTTATTTTAATTTGAGAGTTAATTCTTAGTACGTAAAATAGTTCTGATAATTCATTTATACGCTTAATACACTCATCTTTCTGTTTTAGCAGCATTTCCTCTTTTTTTTCCAATAACTAAATAATAAAAAAAAGTAAATAAATAATTATTATTTATAATTAAATATATTTATATTTTTTATCAATTTACTTAAAATAACTTACCTTTTTAATTGTATCTATTATTTTTATTTCAAATTCTGATGTAGTTATTAACAATACAAAAAGTTTTTCTATCTCAAATCGACTTAGTTTATAAACTTGATCATTAACTAGCAAACTTTTTCTAGTTTTTTCTGAAACTAAATTTATAAAGTTGTAAAATTATTGAATTTTTCATGAGCAGTAAATTAGAAGTATAGAGTCTTATTAATCCAAACATATGATAATTTGATACTAACATTGTTAATCCAATCATTTTTTCATTTGTAATATACTAAAAACTATAAACATAATTCTAATAAATTGATAATTATATATTCCCAAGTAATAAACTGAAGAAATATATTATTTTAATTAAGTTAACAACAATCATGTGTAACTTATATTAATAAAAAAATAATATATCATGTCATAAACAAAAACAAGCAATAATTACATTAAAATAAAAATATGAAATTAAAAAGTAGTGAAAAAATACTTTTTATTCATTTTAATGGTGTACAAGTATACTTGTAGTAATAATATAATATAATAATATACTAATCATGACAAAAAAAAAAAAAAAAAAAAAGAAAAATATTGAAGATATTGAAGATATTATTGGTCGACGTCAAACATGTTGTAAATTTACAAAAGGAGAAAAGAAACCGTAGTTTGCACATAATATTACCCCATAATATATGGCAACATAAAAAAAATAATATGGTTTCATATAAAAATGAAGAATTAAGGTAATTTTAATGTTAGTGAATAGCTATAGAACTTTAAAAACAATATTAATTATGCTTATTGATTGAAACATGAAAACAACTTTCTTGTCATAAGTAGATTGTACAATAAACTAATAAAATTAATAATAGTTAGGCGAGTATTGTTATGTATTATGTCGAATTACTGTGTCAAGTTGTAAAGTCAAGTCCTTAAAAAATGGAGAGTATTCAAAATTAAATAACAAATTGCATATGTTTCAGGTAAGAAAATGGATGTAATGGGTATTTTAATTTGGTCATTCCCAAAAATTGAAAAAATACAAAAAAATCGATGAAAATTATATTTAAAAAGTATGGCATTTTCTACAAAAACTGAAATGTTAACAAAATCGATAATATTATATATAACATATAAGTGATACAATTTTGGAACAATTACATTACTTATCTACATAATATAAAACTTTAAATATTTCCTAAAATTCTCATTTTTATCTTTCGATTCAATATATCACGATAACTCAGGTTATTTTGAGGATAGAGACTTGAAAATTTAATTGGATGTTCACATAGTTACTATATATGTGTAATAAAATTTTGGAACTGTTTGGTTAATTTTTCTACAAAATATAGGACTTTGAATATTTCGTAAAATTCTCCTTTTTATGTATGATAAAATTGGTAATTTTGGGCATTCAGATATGAAAATTTTACTGATGTATACTTACATATAACTTAACATCATGACTAAATATTAGAAGAATCCCTAGTCTCAATTGTTTTATATAGTTGTTTAAAGTTGATATTTTTAGTATAAACGAAAATGGTATAAACGAAAATGTTATGAAAAAATGACGAAAAAGCGGCATTTTTCACGAAAACTGAAATTTCGTGGAATTCGATTACAATATTTTATAACCGAGCAATTTTTAAGTTAGAAACATGAAAATTTTATTGGGTGTTCACACAGGTACTATATATATGTGGTAAAATTTTGGAACCGTTACTTTAATTTTTTCACCAAATATAGGACTTTGAATATTTCATAGAATTTCTTGTTTTTATGTATATATGTAATGTTTGATAAAATTGGCAATTTTGGGCATTTAGGTCTGAAGTATACTTACATATTACTTAACATCATATTAAATTAGAAAAATCCTAAAGCTCAATTCTTTTTACAGTTGTTTAAAATTGAAATTTCAGTGAAATCAATGTTTAGAGTATATGGGTTTTTCTTATTTTTATGTAAGAAAACAGGTATTTTTTCGACCAGAAAAAATGCTACGATATTTTTGAATAGTATTGGTTTTCAGTAGAAAATTGGATGTTGGTACTTTATTTAGATTATTTTTCGAATTTTTCAAAATTGACTCCATGCGGTAGAAGAAATGACAAAAAATAAAACTGAAATTTTAACGGATTCGATTTCAATATTTAACGATAACTCATTCAATTTTTAAGTTAGAGTGAAAATTTTATAGGGTGTTCATTTATGTACTATATGTGAACCTATATGGTTCCTATATGTGTGATAAAATTTTGCGATTTAAATATTTCATAAAAAAAATGTCAAAATTTTAATCAATTCTTTCATTATCTGACTGAACTTTGCTCAGAATCGTTTTTCGAATTCAATGGTTTAATCATTGCATTCAAATTCTAATTAAAATTAAACACTATGATTTGCACACCTGTATCCCAATCCCATGGGGCAGAAGTATCAGGTTGTCTTTTTTTTCTAGCTCTTTAAAGTATAAAAATAAGAGCTGATACTGTTGTGGAAGGGATACAGGTGTAAAGAGGATAATGTTGAATTTTGATTAAAATTTGAATGCCATGATAAATTATCACATTCAATAAAATGATTTTGAACGAAGTTCTGTCAGATATGGGCATTTATATTAAACGTATAGAGTTAAAAATTGTATTTTGTGTTCTCATGTACTTAATGTGATAAAATATTAAAACTCCTACGTTGAAATCTAAATGGAAAGTAGTTTCTATGCGTTATAAATTTTTAATAAAAATATAAAAAATTTTATCAATTACTATATTTGACTGAACTTTGCTCAGAATCGTTTTTTGAATCTGATGATTTATCATTATTCATTACATTCAAATTGTAATCTAAATCCAACACTATCCTCTTTACACCTGTATCCCTTTTACAGCAGTATCCACTCTTCTTTTTATACATATCTTTTCAATAATACAGTAGTCAATTTTAGTTCTGAAACTTGAGTACTTAAATCAAGACAAGATTAGTTGAGTATTTGATTAAGTTAAGTACTTGTGCTTAAGAGTATAAAAAACCAATAATTGACTATAGTCGAGTATTCAACTTGAAATTACATAATTCAAAAGTTGAGTAGTACTTGCCCAACGCTAAAATTAAATGTAATACATTACCTAACTCATTTAATATAAATATATAATATACATAGCATTACACGCATTATTGATAACTATATGTAAGCATTTACTTACGAAAATGATCTGTTGTTGTGTGTAATAAATACCATCTTAATGCAACATTAGAATTTCGATAAAGATTAATAACTGGATTAATATTCTCCAATATTTTTTCTTCTATATTAGTATTTCCAATTATATTATTCAACTCTTGTATTAATTCCTAAATAATAAAATAAATAATATTTAATATATTAATAAATTAAAATTAAATAAACTTAGGTATATTATTCATTTAAGTAGTTTTTTTTTTTAGTGAAATAATTTATATGTATATAATATTGAATAAAAATCAAACTATTTATAAAAATGTATTGTTTAAAATACATAAATAAATTATAATTTAAAATTACTGAAATTGCCAATTTATATATTTATTTAAATTTTAAATGGTTCAAGTCCAATTACATAATTGTAAAAAAGAAAATTATTGGAAGCCGGGGTGCCAACTGTCCGGTTTTTGTCCAGCCTAGCTGGTTTTTTAATGCCAACACAGAATACTGGCTTTACATTAAACAGGCTATATAAGAATATGGTAGATGTTATTTTATTTTTTATAAATAAATTTATTTTGTCGATAGTTATAATTTATAAACCATATATGGATATACCATATAAATATATATATATGTTACCGGAAATGTTGACATTTCAGGAAATGATGACAATTCCTAGTCAATGTTGATAATTCCTAACTCTTTTAGGAATTGTCAACATTGACTAGGAGTTGTCATCATTTCCTGGAGACTTTAGGAATTAACAGTACCTATTTGAATAATTTATTTATTTATTTTTTTTGTTTTACATAAAGTAACCTAAGAACCTATAATACAGATATTAATGTTACATTATTCTGTATTGGAATTATTATTTGTAGTTAATATAAATTTAAATGTTATACTAGGTGCCAATGCAAAACGAAATGTAAAATAAATAGATAGATGTGAATGAAATCTGTATTTAAAATTTGTAATTCAAAGTGTCACAATGTTTTAATGTTTTAAGTAGTGATAATATAATATAATATGTAATATGATATATGATGAAAAATATATATTATTAATTAATTTTGACATCATTGCCTTATGTTGTTAGGAAATGTTAAAACTTCCTAGGCAATATTGACAATTCCTAACTGTTTTAGGAATTGTCAAAATTGTCTAGGAATTGTCATCATTTCCTAATTGTCAACATTTCCGGTAACATATATATATATAAATAGTAAATTAATATATGATTATTTTTTATGTCAAATATATATTTTTTATTTATGTATTAAAAATACTTCCAGTATAAAATTATATTTTTACTTAATTGAATAAATATTTTTTATAATTGTTACTCTTTATATTTAATATCTTAGGATAGAACAAAAATATTTGAATTTTTTTTTCTTTGTTTTTTTTTTTTATGTTATATTGAATAATACATGTGTACATGATGTCCGATTATTTTACTGTATGATATGATGTGGCGGAAAGGCCTATTGTCAAAATTTCTTGATGTGTTCCCATGTAAGACGTTATATGCGCTGCTTAACAATATGCTTAGTAATAGGAAAATAATAGTGTACATAGGAGAAGAAAAAAGCAAGCAAGATTACTAATGGGTTACCAAAAGGCTCAATTCTGGCCCCATTATTATTCAATTTGTATACAAAGGATCTTCCTTTAACAGATGATATTGCATTAGCCTAACTAAACTCATATTTCAAACGCTGGAGACTTAAACCAACCCCATTAAAAACTGAAGTGACTGTGTTTCATCTGAATAATAGAATGGCGAACCACAAAATAAATGTCCATTTTGGTGAACAGAAAATAAAAAATAATCAGCACCTAGGTACTTAGGTGTAGTATTAGATAAAATATAACAAAACAACAATAATCTAATCCTAACACTGACCACCTTCAGTACTGGGAGTACTTATGTGCAACACCTCCTAATGTACTAACTATCTATGATTGTCTTTAACTTATTTCTTAAATCTACTTAACTACTTCTATATGATTACATATAAGTATGAAGAACTTATCTTTCAAATGGCTGAACCAGACGTGGAAGAAATTGAAGAAATCGTCCATAAACTAAAAAATCACAAAGCTCCAGGAGAAAATGACATAAATTCTGAATTTTTCAAAATGACCGTGAAAGACATAATGAAAGAAATGCAATCCCTGATAAGTGATATATGGCTTAACAAACAGATTACTAATGACTGGAAAATAGGAATAATTTGCCCCATATTTAAGAAGGGAGACATCGGAATTGTGTCAAATTATCGGAAAATTTTTGTTAGACTCTGCTTATAAAGTACTATGAATGGCATTACTCAGAATACATACTAGCAGAATATCAAACTGGATTTAGAAGAGGAAAGTCTACACCGATCAAATTTTTACATTAAGACAACTAATGGCAAAATTACAATAATGAGTACAATAAAGATCTCCATATTTTGTTCGTAGATTTTAAACTAGCATACGATAGTATAGACCAGGGATTCCCAACCGCTGTGCCGCGAAATTTATCGAGTGTGCCGTGTAATTTTTATCGTATTATGTGTGTTAAATATATTTCACAATATAATTTAGACATTTAGTATTTATAATAATTTTACTTTACAAATTCCTCCAAATAATAAAAATCTAATAGGAATTTTATTATAGATCATTAATTATAAATTATCAGTTTTAATGATAGTTTTAAACGTATATGATTATCTGTAAAATGTCTAGTTTGACGGAAAACTCTTGGTTTTCACATATTTTATAGAATACTATTCAGTACAGCGTGATTGTAGTTCGTGTAATCATTAAGTGTAGTTTCTTCTCAAGAAATATTATATTTTAATTTAAAAATGGATAAATTTTTAATAAAAAAGCGTAAATTAATATACGATAGCGATATTAATGTAAATGAAAACAATATAAATATTGTAATTATTAAAATAAATGTTTTTTTTGAATAAATCCTAATAAAAATATATTTATTTACAATTTATGTGCCGTGAAAATTTATAAATTGACCAAGTGTGCCGTCAAGTAAAAAAGGTTGGGAATCCCTGGTATAGACCAAGAACAACTGTGAATTGTACTTAAAAATTCTAAGATACCTAAGAAACTCATGAAGCTAATTGAAATGAGCAACCAACAGACCTTCTTCAAAGTACGCTTCATGGGAGAGACATCTGAAAATTTTGAAGGTATAACCGGTATGAGACAAGGAGACGCATTATCGCCAGTACGTTTTAACCTGGTACTTGAAAAAGTGACAAGAGATATCCAGGAGGAGCAAAAGATGGAAATAATCAGGGTAAACAAACTATTGGTGTATGCAGATATCGTAATTCTAGAAACATCTAAGAAACACATTGAATAAAAGGCAAAGCAACTATTCAAATATAATATGGGTTTATTATTATTAGTTAATGAAGCCAAAACAAAATATATGTTTATGTCGAGACAGGTGACTCAAAAGAATAATATCAAGGTAAAGTATGAGCCAGAAAATGGCCCTCAATTGAACAAGTGGAATAATTTAAATATCCAGGAGTAAATATTAACGAGAAAAACAATATGCACAATGAAATCAAACTTAGATTGTGTGCTGCGAATAGAAGCTATTATGTTATGAAAGAGAAATTCTCATCAACACTTCTGTTGTGCCGAACAAAAAAGAGGCTATACACTACATATTTACACCCCATAGCAACATATGAATGTGAAACATGGTAAAGTACAAAAGGAGATGAAGAAAAACTCTCAAGATTCAAGAGGAAAATATATAAGCCAATGTATATTGTGTACTCTAGTGTATTTGAAAGAAAAAGAAATGACAAGTTACAAAGACTTTATAACAATCCAAGTATATTACAATTCATTAGGAGTAAGAAAAAGCATGGGCAGACCAGATGTAGCGGACAGAATGATGACTAATAAGTATGGTCATGGTGAGGAACCCGACTGGAAAGAGACCTCAGGTGAAACCACGTTAGAGATGGTATGATTCAGTGAAGAGAGATCTGTCCAAAATAAACAACACCTTCAACATCAACATGGCAAAGAATGCCTTCATGAAGGATTGTGGAAGCGGCAAAGGACCTTAATGGTCCGTATTAATAGGCCAAGAAGAAGAGATGAAGATATATGATTACATCACTAAATAATAAATATTCATAATCACTATTATGCTCAACTCGTAATAAGAAATTGAATTAAATCAAATATTTAGTAATACTAATAATATTTAATGATAATTATTTATAAATAACATATTAAATAATTGAAATAATTATAGTATACTAAACTTAATTTTTTTGTATTTTTACTATTAAATGTTATCAATATTATTACCTGCATTCTGCACATATTATTACCATAATTGTTTAATATGTTTAATTTGGTAATATGTTTTGAATCAATTGTGTTGGATAAAGCCTTTTTAGCTGCTTTAAATGGTTCCCAAGAATCAATTATATTTACTGTTACACCCATGTAGACATTAATGATCTTAAAAAATAAAATTTATTATATTTAATTATTATTTATATATATTATAGTATTTCACCATGTGTCTTTTAGATTCTGAGCGAAGCAAAGAATGTATTGATTTTACAATATATGATTTTTTTTTTTTTTTATTTATTCTGAAGACTTTTACTACTCGAAATAATGCTCCGATATTCACGAATAGCATATGTTTCCGGTTAAAAAGTGGATGTAGTTGGTACTATATTTAAGTCATTTACCGAATTTCTCAAAATTGGCACTATATGGTGGGAAAAACAACAAAAAAATGATTAAAAACTGGTATTTTTCACGAAAACTGAAATTTCAATGAATTCAATTTCGATATTTAACGATAACTCATGCAATTTTGAAGTTAGTTGTGAAAATTTTATTGGGTGTTCACATAGGTACTATGATAAAATTTTGGAACCATTTGGTTAATTTTTCTACAAAATATAGGACTTTGAATATTTTGTAAAATTCTCGTTTTTATATGTTTGATAAAATTGGCAATTTTGGGCCTTAAGGTCTGAAAAATTCAATTTTATAAGAAGAGTTCTTGTGGATATTATTTATTTATCTGAAAAGTTCACTGAAGTATACTTACATATTACTTATCATAACAAAATATTAGAAAAATCCTTAGTCTCAATTTTTTTTTTATAGTTGTTTAAAGTTGATATTATTAGTATAAACGAAATTATTATGAAATAATGATGAAAAAGCGGCATTTTTAACGAAAATGAAATTTCGTGGAATTCAAATTCAATATTTCATGATAACTTGGGCAATTTTGAAGATAGACTTGAAAATTTTATTGGGTCTTCACATAGGCACTATATATAATGTGGTGAAGTTTTGGAACCGTTATATAATTTTTCTACAAAATATAGGACTTTGAATATTTCGTAAAATTCTTGTTTTTATGTATATGATTGATAAAATTGGCAATTTTGGGCATTAAGGTCTGAAAATTTTACTAAAATATACTTACATATTACTTAACATCATATTAAAATATTAGAAAATTCCCAAGACTCAATTTTTTTTATAGGTGTTTAAAATTGAAATTTTAGTGAAATCAATATTTAAAGTATTTATATGGGTTTTCTTATTTTTATGTGTGAAGAGATTTTTTCGACCAGAAATAATGCTCCGATATTTACGAATAGTATTGGTTTTCAGTAGAAAATTGGATGTAATTGGTACTTAATTTATATCATTTTTCAAAATTTTTAAAATTGTCCCCATGATGTAAATTCTATCCTCGTCGAAGAACAACATGGCTTTCGTCCTAGACGGTCTACATGATATAATCTTCTATTAGATAATTATATTTTTAATTCTTTCCAATGTCGAGCACAAGTAGACGTAGTCTACATCAATTTTAAAAAGACTTTTGACACAGTAAATCATATGGCTCTAATAGAAATTCTTAATTCATCTTGTTTTGGCGATCTACTTTTGCCTTGGTTTATATCCTTTCTTAGGGACAGGTACCAATGGATAAAAATTACTGAGGCCAGTATAATGGATTCCGATAATGGATTTTATAAATAACATTTGGAAATATCAAATATTAAACTTAATTAAATTGTATAAAAATATTAAGTATTACAATTTTTCTAAATTCGGTAAAATTTCAGGCGGGCAGGGCGGGGGGATTTGAACACCCAAACAACCCTCCACTAGGCATGTCCTTGTCTTTCGCCTATTTTGTTCTCACTTTTTATTAACAATCTCCAATATGTTTTACATTACTATCACTTTCTGTTTTACCGACGATATTAAAATATATTTACGTGTATGTAAACCTGATGATTGCACAAAAATACAATCTGATTTGAATAATTTTTCTGATTGTTATAATACCTTGGGTAAGGTGTGTTAAACACTTAACTTTTCTAAATACAAAATTATGATCTTCACTAAATCCCGGCTCTCGTGCACCACTTACATCCCAATACTTTATCAATGGTAATGCAATGCTATTTTCCGTGCTGTTGATTGTGTCATGGATCTTGGTTTCAAACTTAGCTACAACATTGATACGAGTTCTCACATCGAATATGTCAGTTGTAAAATAAAATTTCAAGTTTCAATTGTCTTTTTACAAGAACACCTATTTATATATATATACCTATTATATAAACCTATATAATATACCTATTTAAAGTTGATAATTTAATGCAATCGAAAATCTATAATATTTTATAGGACGATTCTTTTATTTCTCAATATTTTTGTAATAATGATTAAAAAGAAGAAGGAATGATACTGTTGTGGAAGTGATACAGGTGTAAAGAGGATAGTGTTAAATTGTGATTAAAATTTGAATACAAAGTAAATCATTAAATTCTAAAAACGATTCTAAGCGAAGTTCAGTCAGCTAATATATGTATTATTTAAAAATTTTACTTTTTTACTAAAAATAAAGAAGACATTATAATAGATACCCATTTACATTTACATTTCAACGCAAGAGAAAATTTTATCACATATTTTACGTACATATTATAAGAATACAAAATAAAAATTTCAAGTCTCCTAAATACATACATCTATGTCTATCTATATATCTATGTCTCCTATACATGACAGAACTTTGCTCAAAATTGTTTTTTTGGAAGCGATAACTTATCACTGCATTCAAATTTTAATCAAAATTCAACACTATCCTCTTTACACCTGTATCCCTTCCACAACAGTATCAGCTCTTATTTTTATACTTCAAAAAGCTATTAAAAGAATATGGTAAATAAAATATCCACAATAATTTAGAACTGAGTTTAGTAACATATATTTAGGCTTCTATAAAATTTTCAATTTTTTCAACATTTTTTGTTAATTTTAAATAACATTATTGTAAAATATTGAGAAATAATAAAAATTTATATAAATACTATAGATATTGATATTAATAAAGTTTCAACTTTAAACACCAATAAAAAATTTGAGATTTAAAATTAGAACTTGAGATTTTCTAATATTTTAGTAATAAGTTAAGAAAGCTTCAATAAAATTTTAAAAAATTTTTTTGTCTTTTTTATTAATCATTATTATATAAATATTGAAAAATAATATGAAAAATCCTTACATAGATTTTTAGATTTTCTATTACACTTAAAATATAAACTTTATACTATATAAAAAAAAAGTTATACTTGATTTTTCTAATATTTTGGTAATATGATAAATATTATGTAAATATATTTCAATACAATTTTTAAACTTTAAAACTCAAAATAGCCAATTTTATCAAACAGTTAAAAACGAGATTTTTAGGAAATATTCAAAGTTTTATATATTTTATCAAATAATTAATGCAATTGTTCTAAAATTTTATCACATATATTTATCATCTATGTGACCAACCAATAAACTTTTCAAGTCTGTAAGTTCAATATTAATCATTATCATATTATCGTAAAATATTGAAATTGATTTTGTTAAAATTTCAGTTTTTGTGAAAAATGCCGTATTTTTAGGTCGTTTTTCCTATTGCATAGGCTTAATTTTGAGAAATATGATCTAAACAAAGTACCACCTACATCCACTTTTCTATTGGAATCATATCCTATTTGTAAAAATCAAAGTTATTTTGTGTAAAAAAGTGTTTATATATATATAAAAAAAAACACACACACATCATTGTAAAACCAATACATTTTTCGCTTCGCTCAGAATCTAAAAATAAAATTTTTTATATTTAGTTATTTATATATATAATATAGTATAACATCATGATTATTAATCTTGAATATAGACAACTATGGTGAAATACTGTGTGTTTGTATACATTTTGCATTAAAATTATTTTTTTCTTAAATAACAAAATTATAAAATTAAAATAAATAATTACCCAGTTATCCTCAAAATATTTATCAACTATTTGTCTCATGATACAATGTTCGTTGTGTAATGTCAGTGGTTGAAAAAATAAACATACATATAACATGGCGGCTTGGTTTGCTAATGCAGTACTTTTATGTTCTGGATTAGGATATAATGGTAGATGATTATAGATATCATCTGATATTAATCTATCAATAACTAAATTGACCAAATTTTGATTAACTGGCACTCTTCTATAAAAGAATTAATAAAAAATTAGGTATTTATTAAGTTATTAAAACATTATTTTGTTACATTAATTAATCACACATTATTTAGACCAGAGCCAAATTTTAATAAAGAAAATAGTAATAAAAAAGGATGTTACTATACATTAAACCAGTGATTCCCAACCTGGGGGGCACGCCCCCCAAGGGGGGCGTAAATACATTGCTGGAGAGGCGCAAGTAGTCATTACGAAATACATTGTTTTTTAATTTTTTTTCATTTATGTGGAAAAACTATAAAATTAATAATTGTCGATTATCATTCATCGCTAAATACTCGTTATCTGCGTTAATAATTAATAATAAATAAACTACATTTTTATACTTTCTACATTGTAACTTAAATAAATATTTAAAAAAAAATTATTTTTACTTATTTCTATATTTTAAACCAAATAAACTTTTTTTTAAAAAATTTTAATTGTTGGGGGGGGGGTGAAATTTTTGAAAATTTACAAAGGGGGCGTAGAATAAAACAGGTTGGGAAACACTGCATTAAACTAATTAAATATTATAATTTCTAAAATGATCTATATATAATAATCTCTAATCTATATATAATCTTAGTTACTTAAAATATTTTTCAATATACAATGAAACATGTTTATCTGAATTTGGTCTTGTAGAACGCAATAATTTACAAATATCATCAATTGGATTTTCACTACTATACTCTTGAGCATTATAACGGTGATATGCAACTAACAACCTTTCTCTAATAATTCCATTAATGTAATTATCAACAAACAATAATATAACACCATACAAATATAACGATTCACACTATAAATGTATAAATAAACAATATTAAAAATGTTGTACAATATATTTTATTTTATAAACATAATTACCAATAATTCTTTTCCTTCAATCGTTTGAAATATAGTTTCTATAGTATGTTGAATATATACCCTTTTCTCCACTTCATCAAGATAGTTATTTAAATCTTGTATGTATTTGTATACATTTTTAAATAAAAAGAAAAATTGATTAATTACTTCTAAATTATTTTCTTTTAATTCTTCATCTCTATCTTGTAATTCCTAGAAAAAATCTTAAAATTAAATCTATCTATATATAAAATACAATTCAACATGTCTTACTGGATTTGTATTAATTATTTTTTCATATTCTGTAGGATCATTAAAATATGAATAATCCAATATTATTTTACCATATTTTTGTTCATCTTCCTTGTTGTTTAATCTAAACCAATGAAAATTAATTTTATTTATTAATATTATTTTTGAAATATTTAATATTTTTATTTTATATTGAATTAATTTTGGATCCATAACCCTACACTTATTTTCTCTATTTAATATATAAAGAAAATTACTGGTAATTTTATTATTCTATGATTATTGTAATTTTATGAAATATCCAATTAAGATGAATTTCTAAATATGTTTATTGTTTTACATTTTTTAAATTAGTAGGTATATTTATTTAACAAACCCAAATTATTTTTTGGTTAATTTCAATTTAAAATATAATAAATTTACTTTGTCAATATATTTGAAGACTTTTATAATATACTCCTTTTACAACTATTTTTAAATTTGTTAATGGAAAAATTATATTTTTCAATTATTTTAATCTCCTAAACTATAGATACATAAATAATATAAATATATTGTCAAGATGTCCTTTTATTTTATGGTTTTATCTACCATAATATGGCATGCATAAATCATCGTGTATTGTAGTAAAATACAGCTATGGGTTTAAAAATGTAATAGTTTAGTGTAATATGTGGCCTACCTTGTCCAAGTTCTCTACTCATAAAATAATTATTATACTCACCCAGGCCTAAACATACATGATTAAAAGAACATCTTAATGTTTATATAATAACTAATATGTATGACAATTGAAGTGCCTTGTAAAAAGCTTCCTTACATATAATACTGTTATTTAATACTATAAATTTATTTATTTTTTCTACAAAGCCTCTTCCCTTTAAATAAATCTTGGTTCATTAGTTCCACAATATTGTAACAGAAAATCAGTAACAATAATGTCAATAAAAACAGGACTATACATAGTATGACCAATAAATACGGTAACTAGTTACCTACAGCGGTCTATGGGTCAAAGTATAACATAGTACATTATTATATAGTATATTATTCATAGTATATTATTGGCACATGCTACAACTATTGGTAATACGACAGTAATCGCCCAATCGTCGAGACTATTACACAAATATTACAAGTACAGTTTTAGTGTTAAGTTTTTTTTTTTTATGTCGAAATGGAGATAGACGGATTAACTGAACAAAGAATAATCATCAAATTTCTGGTGAAACTTGGAAAAACATGCTACAATTACAAGATATGTTTAGTACAGTTTATGGAGATAATGCTTACAAAAAAATAGCTATTTTTAAATGGATAAAGAATTTCCAAGTGGTCCGTGAAAACTGCAAAGATGATGCGAGACCAGAACTTCCTTCAAACACTTGTGATAATCAAAACATCAAATATGTGCAGTCTCTTATGCTTTCTGATCGAATAATGACTTTCCAGATATTGGCTGATACGCCAAATATCGGAAAATCATCTGTGCACACTATTTTGATGGAAAATTTAAGACTAAAAAAATTGTGCGCGAAAATTGTGATACCTACCAGACCAAAAGTTGAGGTGATAAAAGTGTTGTATTTACTAACCTAACATAACCCCCTATTTTTCCTGATTTAGCCCCCTGTGGTTTTTTTTTATTCCCAAAATGTAAAATGGTCATGAGGAGGCAGCACTGGGTCAATGTAGAAACCATAAAGCGTGAAACGATGAAACAGCTGAGGAGCTTAACTTCTGGGGACTTTGAGGGATGTTTTGAGAAATTAAAATGAATATGGGATAAATACATTGCTACGTACAGAGTATTTTGAAGGTGATATAATTGACATACCTGTAGCAAATAATGATTAATAAAATTTTTATTATTAAAGTTCACATATTTATTAGACATACTACGTACTCTGTCAATGGGCACAATCAAGGCACCATACATTTACAGTGCAAGAATACTTTAATAAAAATAATATATTTACCTAATTATTTACACTAAAAATACATTTATAATTTTTTAATACATTTTTGTTGTTTTTGGAAATTTATATTTAAAAAAAATTATATAGGTATACCTAGTATGACTCAATTATTTGTAAATTTATGTACATATGCAAAGAGCAAATATACAAGTTTGACAATTGGATTACTGCTTTAGGTACTACCTACATGAATTGAATAACGTAATTTTATATTTTTGTTCGTTGATAAAACAAGTAGGTAGGTAGGTCATAATTTTAATTAAATTTAAATTTTACTCATAAACTGGAGGAATGTAATCTTGAAGTCGCAATATTTCAGCAATAATAGCATCTCCTCTGGACGCTATTTGAAGCAATGCTTTGTAACACTGATCACTTTCCATTGTACGACTCATGAAGACGATGTAAAATCGATAAACATGAAAATACGCTGAATGACAATAATGTTTATATTTTAAAATTTAAAGTAAACTGATTTATTTTAATAAATCGAATTAAACCAATACCACTCTACTCATACGCGTACATCGTATACACATTATACAACACAAGACCACGCAAAACACAGTCACAAACACGATTTAAGATATACAGGTTGGAACTCTGCCTATGAAAACATGACCGGTAAGGCGGTAAATCTACTGTTGAAATCAGCTGTTAAACTAATGACTAGCGCGACCAGCGGAATTATTTGTAACTAGAACAACATGATTAATATTAATTGAAAACGTCTTGAAGAGTGCTTTGCCATACATGCTAATTCTAATAATGTGTTTGAAAACACTTATGAAGAGTTTTTCAAACAAAACATTCCGTTATCGTAATATTTTAATACTTTTTGCAAAAAAAGCAGGAATTTTTAAAGTTGAATAATATTATTAATCATGTTGTTCTAGTTACAAATAATTCCGCTGGTCGCGCTAGTCATTAGTTTAACAACTGATTTCAACAGTAGATTTACCGGTCATATTTTGGGATTGTTTTCATAGGCAGAGTTCCAACCTGTATATCTTAAATCGTGGCGAATACTGAATACAGAAAAGTGATAAGATAAGTTTAGTTTTAGAATTTTGTAATTTCAAAATTCAACTAATATTTAAATATTTAATAATTCTGATCAATTCCCATGGTAAATTAAAATTTAAAATGTTTTTTTTTTATTTTAATTTAAAGACTATTTAAAAATTCATATTATATAATGTTATTCAAGCAATGTAATTTAATTTATCGTTATCATCATAGACTTGTAATAAAACAAAACGTTACTTCATTATTACACAATAATGTTAGGACAAGTAGTACAACTGTTAACAAAAAAAATAATATTAAATTCGATGGACCTAGTTTAAAAGATTTCATTGTAAAAAAATTACCCAAAGAACAAACAGAATTAATAAAAAATGAAGATAAAATCCCATATGTTGATATGGTTAATCCTGGTCAAAACAGGAAAGGTAAATAATTAAGATACCTAATATTAATATTATACACATTTGATTAAATATTTTAAAAAAAATTACTTGATAAATGTACTTTATTTATACTTAAAGTTTATATTGAAGTATATGGTTGTCAAATGAATGTTAATGATTCTGAAATTGTTTGGTCTATTTTACAAAAAGAAGGTTATATTAAAACCAATAGCCTTTTTGATGCTGACATAGCTCTTTTAGTAACGTGTGCGATTCGTGATAGTGCTGAAAATAAAGTATGGACACGTATTAAACAAATACGATCTATTAAACGTTGGAGAGGTAAATTTGATCGATTAAAAATTGGAATTTTAGGTAAAAATATTTTTAAATAATTACCTATAGTAGGTGTATGTTGGTATACTGTACTATTTATGCTTTAAATTTCAGGTTGTATGGCAGAAAGACTTAAAGAAAAATTGGTAAATGATACAAGAGGAGCTATAGATCTTGTTGCTGGTCCGGACAGTTACAGAGATTTACCTAGACTTTTAGCAAAAACTGAATCTGGACAAAAAGCTATTAATGTTTTATTATCTTTTGATGAAACATATGCAGAAATAAAACCTGTTAAGTTAAATGAGGACAATTTTACTGCATTTGTGTAAGTTAATTATAAATTAATATACAAAATATTAAAAGTAAAAAAAAAAAAAAACATTTTAAAGATATATTATATTTACATATTATCATTTGAATGATTTTCAATTATTTTATATCAGTGACAATGAGCATATTACAGTGACTTAGAGATGGGCAAAAAATCACGTCGCCGTTACTTTGTCACTGCGACAATCGTGTCACGGTTTGTCGCTGTGACAAAAAAAAAAAATAATGGTGACACTAACGGTGACACTGATAGCTACCGCGCTACCGGTTATAAGTTACACAAGAGATGGTTACCGTGACAACCACTAGTGACTAGTGTTGTCACTTGTCACTGTCACTGTCACAGTCGTCACTTGTCAGTCACTATTCACTATAAGTCACCACCACGATAATAACCACTTCGTAAGTGTAACCATTAATAATGGTGACTGGTCACCATTAAAAGTAACGGTGACATTATAGTCACTGTCACCATTGTCACGGTTCCAAAATTTTGTCACTGTTACCCATCTCATATATTATACATATATTGGTCAAATTTTAATAGTATATAAAAACTTAAAATATTACTTAAAGAACATATTATATACAGGGTCTTACTAGGTTTGTCCTCAACCAATAACTTTTGATCTATTAGATATTTTTACAATCTGATATTTGCAACTTATTTATGTATATTCAAGTCACATTTTTCATTATTATATATTTTTTTTTAAATACTTAAAACCAAAATATAATCTTTAGTCTTATCCAATTTTTAGTCTTAATTTTTCTTAAAATTATAAAATTTAATTGAAAAAAATTAATTTTTGGCTAATTTAACTGAAATTAATATATCATCACTACCAGCAAATAGTTAGCGAACATTACATTTTGATCGTTTTTTGGTTATTCTGCTTTAAATTAATTATTGTTATATTAAAATGTTACATTATCATATTAAATAAAATATAATAACAATAAACGTGGATTGATACACACATATCACATTGATTAAAATATTATGTTTGTTTTGAAACAGATATGAAACCCTGCAGTTTACATGGAATATAAATTGGTTATAAAATATTGAATTTAATTAAATTTAAAAATATTAATAAATAAGTAAATACTTTATGAAAATTAATATTTCAATTATTATAATTTTTAGATAAATAAAATCTATTAATTGATTATTACAGAATTATAATAATTATGAAAACAAAATTTGTATTTTTTATTTTGGTTTTAAGTACTCAAAAAAAAATTATATACTATATTATAATAATATTTCGAAAAACATCGTTTTCAGATCCATAATGCGTGGTTGTGATAATATGTGTACTTATTGTATTGTCCCATATACTAGAGGTCGTGAACGTTCAAGATCAGTTGAATCTATACTAGATGAAATAAAATATTTATCAGATAAAGGTTTCAAAGAAGTTACTTTATTAGGTATTTTACTATAATTATTTTTTTAATGATTATTTTTTAATTTATTTATTTTATTAGGTCAAAATGTAAATAGCTACCGTGATTTAAGTACTTCTTCACATTATATGTTATCAAGTGATGCGTTAGTAAAAGGATTTAAAACTGTTTACAAAAAAAAAAAAGGAGGTGTTCGATTTGCTGAACTTTTATATAGAGTATCTGAAGTGGATCCTGAAATGCGAATTAGATTTACTTCACCACATCCAAAAGATTTTCCTGATGAAGTTAATAGACAATTTATATATCTTTTAATTTATAATCAGTGAAATTAAACTATTTTGATTTCAGTATCACTATAAGACACCATTTAGAATTCTAGAACCTAGAATAAATGTAATTAGTAGTTATATGGTGTGCTGCCTATCTACAGTTTTACACAATAATTGGTATCTACCAATTATTTAAGGTTTAACGTTATATACAAATATTACAAATTTTAATCATTCTTATAAATAATATTGAATTTTTGACTGAAATATAATTTACAATAAAATTTATCTCAATAACTACATTGAATTGTTGAAAACTATATTTTTTTAGTATTAAAGGAAATAAGGATATTGTAAAATCTCCATGACTCTATTGGCTATTATAATACAAATCTGAAGCATCTAGAATCAAAGTTATCTCGCAACTAAATGTACCATTAAATATATTATGATATTAATACCATTTTGCTATACCAGATAAATAGCATATAATATATAACACTTGTTATATTTTATAGTCATATAAATAATATTTTAATAATATAATACAATAACTATTTGTTTTTAAATATTTATTTGCTATAAAATATTTTATGAGTAGATAGCATATAACACTAATAAATATTATATAAATGGAGAATCAGATTTTGAATTTTATATTGTGTAGTTAGCAAACTACATCACTGCTAGTTATTAAAAAGATACAATTATATTATTTTTTTATACAATTTATTTATTCATTATGTATACCCTGGAACAAGCTCAAAAACTATAAGAATATTAATATAATAATTATTTTTTTGAATACAGAAATATTTTTTGAAAATTATGGTCTTAATGTAGAATTTATAAAAAGAAAATTTTACTTAATAATAGAAATCAGAATTGATATTATGGAGCTTAAAAATTAGATTTGGAAAATATTAAGGATAACTTCTAAAATAAGAGATATAACATGAACAAGTGAAGAGATAATGAAAATGAAAATATAGGCATATAGATTATTGTATTAATTTTTTGATAATGTATTTCACAAAAGCATTAACTTTGATTTAATATACGTGAATTAGTAGACTCTTTTTATATCATTGATTTTAATATTGAATAATATAAATATTAAGTATTTTTATTTTTTTTTATTTAGGTTTTGGATGTTATTTCAGAAAAGCCTAACGTATGTAAAAATTTACATTTACCAGCTCAGTGTGGAAATACAGAAGTTTTGGAGAAAATGAGAAGAGGTTACACTCGTGAATCATATTTGAAGTTAGCTGATCATATTAGAAATAAAATACCTTGTGTTACATATTCTAGTGATTTCATAGCAGGGTTTTGTGGTGAAACTGATGAACAATTTGAAGACACTATTAGTTTAATGGAAACTGTAAAATATCATAATGCATTTTTATTTGCATACAGCATGAGAGAAGTAAAATATTATAAATAAATAACTTATGAAATATGGCTTCCTTACAATATACATTCTACCGAAATATACTTAATTTCGCTTAATATACTAGTATATTTAAATAATATATTAAAAATATTCATATTTATTATTAAAATAACTTAGTATCGATTACCTATCAAATAACATAATTTAAATTTATAAACAAAATACGAGTAAATGTAATAGGCCACTAATAGCTAATATTATTTTCTAACAATTTCAATCATTGAGGGATTTGGTTATTTAACTATTAAATATATTTTTAAATAATAATCAATTAATCAAAACATAATATCTTTATTACAATTCACAAGCTAGTTCATGTTTATTGTTGTCATAGTTGCCATTAAAATATGTACCATAGGGGTAAAACCATATTATAGTTGCAATGTTGTCAGTAGAATGCATATTGTAAGATGAACTGAAATATAATGTATAATATTTCCTAGAAAACAACAGCTTTTCATCGTTTTAAAGATGATATACCACATGACGTCAAAGTAGAAAGAGTAAAAAAAATGTTTAGTATATTTAGAAAAAATGCTGAAATTTTAAATAAACAATTTGTTGGTACCGAACAATTAATTCTAATTGAAGGGGTAATTTAATTGTTTCTATGATATTAATTAAAACATTAATTAACATAAAATATAATATTTTGATGCAATTTGTAAATGAATCAATATTTTATTAAATTAATTTAAATAATTATTTTCATACAGATGTAGTAAAAATATATTTAAATTTATAGGAAAGTCGGAGAAGTTCATCTGATCTATGTGGAAGGAATGATGGTAATATTAAAGTAATTATTCCAAATACTAAATTATCTGTTAAAGGTTCATCATTACATAAAAATATTAAACCTGGTGATTATATTGTTGTTAAGGTTAGTTTTCAAATTAATACATTAATGAAAATATACATGTGTATTTCACATTAAAAATATGTTTTAACTTTTACAAATTATAATCTTATATTTTAGATAACAGAATCAAATTCTCAAATATTAAAAGGAATCCCTTTACAACATATAAGTCTCCAAGAATTTGAAAAAAAAAAAATTGTAAATACCAATAATTGTTAATAATAATAATTTCATTAAATACAAATTTCAGTTATTCAGCTTATTTATTTGAATTAAATTGTTAATTATAACGTAATAACAGCTTGTATAACTTCTCAAGTTGAATAGTAATTATTATTACCAAAGAAACATTAAAACGAGTTACATTCTTTAAATATGCTATTATATCTGAAGAAATCAATTATTACTAATATAATGTAAATAATAAATATATTAATACATATTACTATGATGACATAATAATGATTATTAGTATGAATAATGAATATCTAAATTGTACAATTTAATTAATACTTAATGAATGTAACCTGTCTATTTTATAGAAATAGCATAATAATTATTTTTGGATTCACCGATATCAGTGAATTTTTATTAAATCCTGGATTGTTAAACCATTTATTAAAAAGCAAGGGAAGGGATACAGGTGTGAATTCATAGTGTTTAATTTTAATTATAATTTGAATGCAATGGCAAACCATTTCATTCGAAAAACGATTCTGAGCGAAGTTCCGTCATATAATGCCGTTTTTTCGTCATTTTTTTTCATAACATTTTCGATGTACTAAAAATATCAAATTTAAACAGCTATAAAAAAAATTGAGACTAGGGATTTTTATGTAAATAAAAAAAAATACTTCAGTAAAATTATCAGACCTTGATGCCAAAAATTGCCAATTTTATCAAACATTATACGTAAAAAGAAGAATTTTACGAAATATTCAAAGTCCAATATTTTGTAGAAAAATGAACGTAACACGGTACCAAAATTTTACCACATATTAATATATGGTAACTTATGTAAATACCCAATAAAAATTTTAAGTCTAACTTCAAAATTGCCTAAGTTATCGTAAAATATTGAAACCGAATTCTTCGAAATTTCAGTGTTCATGAAAAATACAATAAACTTTTTCTTCAATTTGCCCTCTAGCTAATTCTAGAGAATTGGAAAAAATCACCTAACAATAATTATGTATATATAACCGAATGGTTCGTTAATTCTCATTATAGACCTTAGCCTTTGATCAATAATCTATGATCTGCGATATGAATATATGATCAACCCCAGGGAGGTGCTCAAAGAAATATTATAAGATTTACGATGGAAATTTCTGTTTATATAGATGGTTGGCGGTTGCTATTAGTTACAATAATATTATTTTGGTTGCTATTAGTAACAATAATAATATTATTACTTTGGTTGCTATTAGTAACAATAATATTTATATTATCACTATGGTTACTATTATAAACAAATTTATCCGATGAATCAAATTCGTCAAAGGAAAAATGTCTTTTTTTTCGTTATTTTTTCGTCCTTTTTCTGTGTGACATGAGGTCAATTTTGGGAAATTCGAAAAATGACCTTAATAAAGTACAAACTACATCCAATTTGCAATCGAAAACATACAACATTCGTGAAAATCGGAGCATTATTTCGGGTAGTAAAAGTGTCTTCATACTTAAAAAAAAAAAAACAAAAAAAAAAAAGCAAGGGAAGGGATACAGGTGTGAATTCATAGTGTTTAATTTTAATTATAATTTGAATGCAATGGCAAACCATTTCATTCGAAAAATGATTCTGAGCGAAGTTCCGTCATATAATGCCGTTTTTTCGTCATTTTTTTACAATAATATTATTTTGGTTGCTATTAGTAACAATAATAATATTATTACTTTGGTTGGTATTAGTAACAATAATATTTATATTATCACTATGGTTACTATTATAAACAAATTTATCCGATGAATCAAATTCGTCGAAGGAAAAATGTCCTTTTTTTCGTCCTTTTTCTGTGTGACATGAGGTCAATTTTGGGAAATTCGAAAAATGACCTTAATAAAGTACAAACTACATCCAATTTGCAATCGAAAACATACAACACTCGTGAAAATCGGAGCATTATTTCGGGTAGTAAAAGTGTCTTCATACTTAAAAAAAAAAAGACACACATCATTGTAAAACCAATACATTCTTCGCTTCGCTCAGAATCTAAAATATGCTACCCGCATATTTTTCATCTGTATTTTACAAAAGTAAAATTTAGCAAATATGCATACTTATGTTTTAGTACAGTTCATTTATAATTATTAATTAATATTAGTGTAAATTAACCTATTATTAAATTATTTGTTGAGTAGAAAATTAACAATACACACTTAAATAATCAGTTTTATTTTATATTTTTAAACAAGCTATAATATAGTATAATATATAATATATATATATATA
>JAIUCT010000022.1:6216993-6275331 GCA_021307375.1 Tetraneura akinire | reverse complement strand
TATATATATACATAATATAGCTAAATAATATATTAAATTATTCATGTGTAAGACAGAAACAACAAACTTATGAATAATTGTTATTTTAATATACATATTTATTTGGACAAAATAATAATATTAAACAATAATATATTATAAAACAAATTTATTTAAATTAGAATAGACAAATATAGGTATAATCACAAATATTTATATATTTGTATTATATTTCTTTGCTTAACATATAACATTAATAATTGAATTATATGATTGTAACTTTTAAAAATAATAAATATATTATTTTTTTTTATGTAACACAAAATACTCGTCCAATATGCTATCTACCGTAACCCTATGTTGGTTTAGTATGATATCGTATTTAATACCACAAGATTAGAAATAATATCAATAAGATTATGATATATACTTTATCATTTTGCAATTAGAATTAAGCTTTTTTCAATATCCCAACTTTTATTATATTTATACATCTTTATAATTTATCATAGGCTTCTTACAAAAAAAAAAAAAATTGTGTGTTTTTCAGTTGTATCTATTACATGTGGATTTACTGTGATTTATTTATTTATAAATATCTTACAAAACTGGTTACCACAAGGATCAGTACTCTTACTGACTTTGTTTAATATGTATACCGCCGACATTGAGGAAATTCATCTATGCAGATGACATTGGTCTAGTAGCCCAAGGAAAGACTTTTGAACTAGAAGAGACCCTGAACAAAGACCTAGACGTTTTATAAAATTACTTCAAAAATTGGCATCTCAACTTAAATGCTAGTAAAACAACAGCAGTGGCCTTCCACCTGAATAATCGTGAGGCAAGTAGAGAACTTAAACTAAAAATTGGTGAAATCAGTATCGCAAATGAAAAATGTCCCTCGGAATCAAACTCGATAGGACGTTTACTTTTAGATAACACTTAGAAACAACAAAAAACAAAATAAAGTCACGAAACATAATATCCAAACTAGCTGGGACTATCTGGGGATGCAGTGCAGGGCACTCTGAGAACCACAGTACTATCTTTAATATATAGTGTAGCTGTATAGTGAATTAGTAACTACAAGATACGGGTTACGAACAATTTAATAATCTATATTCCATATAAGCTATCGATAAGAATATAACATAATATTACACTCCTCAGCATGTTCTTGTATAAAACAAAATAAACAATTAACTTTATTTTATTTAAAAAAAAAAAAAAATACTCCTGCCGCACAGGATACAGGTGTGCGAATCATAGCAATTAATTTTAATTAGAATTTGAATGCAATGATAAACCATTGCATTCGAAAAAACGATTCTGAGCGAAGTTCAGTCAGATTATAATTTTCGTTTGAACTAAAAATATCAACTTAAAACAGCTAAAAAAAATTGAGATTAGGGATTTTTATAATATTTTAGTATGATGTTAAGTAATATGTAAGTATACTTCAGTAAAATTTTCAGACCCTAATACCAAAAATTGCCAATTTTATCAAACATTACATACGTAAAAACGAGAATTTTACGAAATATTCAATGTCCAATATTATTTTGTAGAAAAATGAACGTAACGGTTCCAAAATTTTACCACATATATATAATATAGCTATGTGAACACCCAAAAAAATTTTCAAGTCTCTCTTAAAAATTGCTCGAGTTATCGAGAAATATAGAAATTGAATTCGTCAAAATTTCATTTTTCGTGAAAAATGCCGTTTTTTCTACCGCTTAGGGTCAATTTTGAGAAATTCGAAAAATGACCTAAATAAAGTACCAAATAGATCCACTTTGCTACCGGAAACATAGCCTATTCGTGATAATCGGAGCATTATTTCGGGTAGTAAAAATGTCTTCAGAATAAAAAAAATCACACATCATTGTAAAACCAATACATTCTTCGCTTCGCTCAGAATCTAAAATGGAAAAATCATTTCGTCTATTATTTTTGGCGACCCCCAAACCTATCATTCATGACCCCCAGGTTAAAAACTACTGTTATAGAATATAGGTAGTACAGTATAGAAATTTGTGGCTAGTCACTAGTGTGACTATAAACTACATAGGTTTCATTATTATTATAATTTATAATACTGATGAGAGTTATACTGATCAAATGTTAAATGATATGATCATAAATAAAAAATTCATATTCGTATTTCGTAATTCATATTAAATTATAAATTAATAAATTATCAATTATCATTTATCATTATCACTAATCACTATCACTATAATTGCGTGGGTAAAATTAAAATTTTGAATTGCCCAATGAAAATCGTTTATTTTACATATAATGCTGAGACAATGTATGTTTTACTTCTTCAAAAGCATGTACAAACTAGCATATACTTACTAAGGTAAGTACTAAGTTCAAGTTGTGAAATTGAGTGAATTACTAATTAGTAATTAGTAATTAGTGAAATACTTGTATAAACCTATATATAACTAAATTTCCATGACTAAATATGTTTTGTCATGTAAATTTCTATATCGTTATCAAATCCTACTAACCGTTAACCGAATTCGTGATATTTACCACAACGAAAATAACAACATTTTTTTTTTTTTCGTTTTATCATCTAAACAGTGTTATCACTCGATTATGCTAAATGATCGCAATTTTGTTGGTTATGATTTGTATGGATTTATTTAAGAACGATTTTTTCTTTTTGTATATTTTTATTACCTGCCTGTGTTGAAAATCAAGTCACGATCCAAATTAAAATTTGATTCTAGACGTTTTAAATATTAAAAGAAATATATGATGTAAAAAAGTACTTTATACATTTACGCGGATTTTTATTGCGTTTTTTTTCATGTTCTAAAAATTATCTTCGTATAGTTTCATATATGTATCTGAAGAAAAATAATCTGTAGGTAGTATGAAGAGAAGGAATGGCGATTGTGGAAAATCTCGAAAGGCCTTGAAAAGAAACAAATCTGCTGCCGAAGGAATCTATTGGAGGTACCTATATTGGATTATGCTATTAGTCATTAGGCGTTTGTGTAAATTTATATATGAATGGTACATGTTTGTTTTCAGTTCTGTACACTATCTGAAACTCTTCGGTATTTGGCTTGTTTTAATATTACTTGATTATCTGCTACACTTTCGATTTGAATACGTTTGGCCATTTTGGTTGCTGTTTCATAGGATTATTGAAGGACTTAAACATCAAGGATTCGTAAGTTGATATTAATATTTATTAATGTATACCTATTATATTTTATACACAATATACAATATATACATATTATTAGGATTACTAAGTAGGTAGTTATTTCTTTTACAATTCAAATTTGTATTTAGAGTTTTACTTAATATGTTAAATAAATAATAGCTGTGCATTAAAGTTCTATAATTTAAATTGTAATTATAATATTATCTATTAAAAATTATTATTTATAGAGTTAAAAAAACCAAAGGTTTTTGAAATACTAATACTTGAATGTAAATTGTATAATGTCACTTAAGATATTATTTAAAATTATGATAGAGAAATCATAAGCAACTACAAATGATGTTGTCAGTTTATCTGGTATTTACCTATATGTTTTTTTAAATACCTATTATAAAATTAATTTTTTTAAATACCTACCTATATTTTTTTATTATTAATATAATAAAACTAGTGCTTAATTTTAAATAAATAAAATTTTATTTTATACTTTAATCCATTTAAAAAATTAATTTTAGATTATGAAAAATTTAAAATTATAATTGTTTAAAGATCTTTATTTCTTTAATAAAAACTCTATTGATAATAAACAGGGCTCATGATTTCATGCCCTAAAAACTGCCTAAATAAGTATGCACTTATACACTAAATGCTGGAAAAATATTCATTGAAATATAAAAAGCCTTTAAAAAGTTCAGAAATATGCATTTATATGGGCTAAAAATCTGTTGCACAACACAAAAAGCGTTTTACACTCGCAACATTTAGTTCACAAACCTTACAAAATAAATTTTTATTAACCGCTGAGAATATATTTTTGCCAAATTCATTCACTAATTGTCTTAGTTTATAGGCTGAAGACGGTTTTTCTTTTGGCATGATAGAATCTAATTTCAAATTGAAGTTATTAAAAAATATATATAATTTATAAATAATTACTATGTAAGATTTAGTGAAAAATTGTTAAATTGAACGAACGTCCGCACACATATTACAATAACAACTGAAATAGTCGAGAATAAACCACTGTTAAAGTATCAAAATAAGACTATTTCATATAATATGTTTTCCACTACTTGCTTAATTCAAGCTAAGTATACATTCGTGTACGTATGTTTGTACACGTTTTATTTTTAATTATTTTAAAAACTCATATATTTTAAATTGTGCAAAATTATAAATTTTGCTTTATGATCAAATTTTGGTAAACTTACTCTAAATATGCACAATAAAATAGAAAAATGCATAAATATGCCAAATAGTTAAAAAAAAAAACCCATTAAATATGCAAATATATGCAAAATAAAACTTCACATATTTAACCACAGTACCTTGAAATGGATTTCCATATTATCATCTAGCATTAAATACGACTTAGCAAAATTGATATGCAAATGCATAAACAAACTCACAGGCCCTGATAATAAATAGAATAGATAATTTAAGTATATACTACAATACATTTTACTTATAATAATAATAATAAAAAAAAAAAAAAAAACATATTTACATAGGTATATATTTTATTTCTGTTGTTTCAGGTTTATACGGTTTTTTTTGTTTGTATTGCATTAACATCAGACATGGTTTGTTTTTTTTTCATACCTGTACATTGGCTGCTGTTTGTTGCTAGCACATATTTCTGGGTGCAATATGTTTACCAAGCAGGTTAATTAAATATTTAAAAATATCATTTTTATGTGTTTTTAAATAATTAATATTATAACTTTATTTGGTAGAGAAATGTGTTTCTTGGCCTGTGGTAACGCTATTAGTCTTATATATCTATGTGGAGGCTTATATTCGACTTAATAATCCAGAGCATATTCCTTATAAATTGGTTTTGTGTAAACCTTTAGCTGCTAACTGGTAAGTTACTAATATATTTAAATATCCATTTATATATATATATATATAATAAATTATTATTATTTTATAATAATTAATTGAATAGTTAAATGTAATATATTTTTAACATTTTAGTATTGGATACCCTGTTGTTACACTTTGTTTTGGTTTCAAAAGTTATTTAAGTCTTAAATTCAGACAGGTAAATGTTATTTTTTATTTATTATAATACATTTTTTATTATTTAAATATGTTTGTTTAGTTAAAATTAAATAAACATTTACTTTTTAGAAACAACAACAAAGAGTTGCTAAAGAAAATGAGTTTTATCAAAACTTATTATTAGATGCATTGCCACTTGATAAAACCACTGGTTCCATCACATCTAGTCAGGAAAACGATGATGGAGGTAAATTTATATTTAAAAATATTTTAGGACAATTACAGTTTAGTATCCATGTGATCTCTTTAAGTTTTTTTTCAAAATGAGTATTTTTAGATTCTAAATTTGTATGTTTTTACAAAAATTGTTTTTTATTTTTATTGTAGAAGTACATAATTTAGTAGTTTACATATTATACTAGCATTATGCCATGGAGATCTTACTACATACATTTAGTAAAAAGTTTTTTATTATTATTTTCAATGTATTCTCTGTGACTTTAATGTGGTTTTGCATAAGTTAAAAATTATTTTTAGTTTATGAAACAAATTAATGTCGATAAATGCTATGATATCGATATGCTTCAAAAGTATGTTTCATAGTTAAAATCTATTTGAATACTTAGTTATTTTAGATATAAAAAAATGTTTTTTTAAAAAGAAATTATTGAATTTTAAAATAACTGTATCTCAAGTTTTTTTTAAAGACATATATTTATACTCTATTTAAAATAAGTTAGTCCAAACTTGCGTTCCATACCTAACCTTCTGCTCTGCAATTGGCTTCAGCGGTAGCATGTGAACTCATTGTACAGTACGCTATATATATATTACCATCAATTTGTATAATTCTGGCATTATATATAATGTCTAGGCATTATTTATAATGCCGGTTGATTTTAGGCAAAATAATAAAAAAATATTTTGAGTGGAAGGAATAGCTCTCTAAGCCTACCGGCTCTGCTCACTTCCTCAAGCAACGCTTTGCGGCACTTTTCGTGAGGATGGAGCTATGCCCCAAGTGACTACAGCCTACCTACCCCATAAACCTGATAGCGGTATGGATAGACAGTGGTTTTGCGTGACCTAAAACCTCATTTCTCGAGACCTTTCGAAAAATAATTAATGCCGGAATTATACATATTGCCAGTAACAAATATCTCATTTTGCTAGTAGGTTAGCAAATTATGTAACTATACAAAAGTGTTAACAAGTACATACATTTTTTTTGTTAGCCAAATAAAATTTATTTCGAATAGAGTATTGAATATAATAACATATTGAAAAAAAGTTAAAAAATAAAATGTATACTAAATAAATATTTCTTCCCATTTTTAATATTGTAATTTTCATTTATAGAAATATGGTTAGAATCAATTTGTGAGGTGCCTGCTGAAGACAATGATGTACATAATAATAAAGTGATGTCTAATGGTAGTATTCCACATAAAAAACCTGAAAAACAAGATTCCCCATGTATTGAAGTACCTAATAAAAAAATAATAACTAATGATAAATTAATGTAAGTACTTATAGTTTAAGTATATTTTAGATTTTGAGCGAAGGGAAATATGTATTGGTTTTACAATAATGTGTATCTTTTTATTTTTTTTTATGTTTGTAGACATTTTATCAACCCAAAATAATGTTCCGATTTTCACAAAAAGCATTTGTATCTAGTATCCCAAGTCTCAATTTTTAGATTCTAAGCGAAACGAAGAATGTGTTGGTTTTACAATGATGTGTGATTTTGTTTTTTTGTTTTTATTTTGATGACACTACCCGAAAGAATGCTTCGATTTTCATGAATCACAAGTTTCCGGTTAGAAAGTGAATGTAATTGGTACTTTATTTAAGTAATTTTTCGAATTTCTCGAAATTGACCTTAAGCGGTAGAAAAAATGATTAAAAACTGGTATTTTTCACGAAAACTGAAATTTCGACAAATTCAATTTCAATATTTTACGATAACTCAGGCAATTTTGAAGTTAGTCGTGAAAATTTTATAGGGTGTTCACATAGGTACTATATATATGTGATAAAATTTTGGAACCATTTGGTTAATTTTTCTACAAAACATAGGACTTTGAATATTTCGTAAAATTCTCGTTTTTATGTATAAATAATTATGATAAAATTGGAAATTTTGGGTTTAATGGTCTGAAAATTTTACTGAAGTATTCTGACATATTACTTAAAATATCAAAATATTAAAAAAATCCCGATGTTCAATTTTTTTTTTATAGGTGTTTAAAATTGAAATTTCAGTAAAATCAATATTTAAAGTATTTGTACGGATTTTTATGTATTAAGACATTTTTTCGACAAGAAATATTGTTCCGATATTTATGAATACGAGTAGTTTAGGTTTCCAGTAGCAAATTGGATGTAGTTGATATTTTATTTAGTGCATTTTTTTAATTTCTCAGACCCTAAGCTGTAGAAAGGTTGACTAAAAAATGACGAAAAACGGTATTTTTCACGAAAACTGAAAATTCAACAAATTTGATTTAAATATTTTAAAATAACTTGTGCAATTTTGAAGTTGGAGACTTGAAAATTTTATAGCTTATAGGGTGTTTATTTATGTACTATATGGTTCCTATATCTGTGATACAATTTTGTCAATTCCTACATTATCTGACTGAACTTTGCTGAGAATCGTTTTTTCAAATGCAATGGTTTATCATTGCATTCAAATTCTAATTAAAATTAAAAACTATGATTTGCACACCCATATCCCTGCGGCAAGAGTATTAGATTGTCTTTTTTTTTATTGCTGTTTAAAGTTGATATTTTTAGTATAATTGAATATCTAAAAATAAGTAGTCTCGTATTATTTCTCAATACTTTTACAAAAATGATTAATAAAAAATATAATAAATTTTGAAAATTTTATTGTAGCATACTTACATATTGGTTAATGTAGTTCCCAAATATTATAAAAAACTCAAGTCTCAATTGTTATTTATAGGTGTTTAAAGTTGAAATTTTAGTAAAATTTATATTTAAAGTATTTATTTAAGCTCAGACATTTTCTTAACTCGGTTAGTCGGTTCCAATTAATTTTGAATATTACATTTACAATGTTTTTTAAATGATAAAAAGATAAGTTGATAGTGTTGAATTTTGATTAAAATTTTAATTCAATGATTAATCATTACATTCAAAAATGATTCTGAGCGAAGTACAGCCAAATTTGAGTATTTAGGTGACTCATTAGGGGCTCTATGGGCATTTATATTGAATGACTGTATCCTGTATGTATATGAAAATTTTAATCAATATATTTATCTAAAATCTGATGAATTTCGCTCAAAATCATTCTTTAGAATGAATTGGTTTATCATTGCATTCAAATTTTAATTGTAATTCAACACTATCCTCTTTAGACCTGTATCTCTTCCATAGCAGTATCAGCTTTTCTTTTTAGAGTTTGTAATTATATTAAATTTGTTGTATAGATGTAATAGTAATCAAGAAAATCATGTAAGTAAAGATGCAGATAAAAATAAAAGGGTGACTAGAACGTCATCAGCTAAAAATAATAATCATCTTAAATGTAATAATCAAAATTCAAATATAAAAGAATCTATAAAACCAAAAGGCATTTCACCACCAAGATTGGAAAAGCCTTTAATTGTCGATCCTAAAGACATATATTGTGAAACGTAAGATTTTAATTATATTGAAATTTATTTTATTGAAGTATAAAATATCTACTTACTATATAGCTTTTTGAATAATTAGCATAATTGTTAATTTAAAATTTAATTGGAGTATTAATGTTACATTTTTAGATTGGAAAATGAGTTAAAAAGACTTAAATGTGAAATTCATTCTTGTAGTCAAATAGAAAAAGATTTGAGAAATCAGTTAAATTCAGCTTTGAATGACTATTCTAGTATTTCACATGACTTAACAAGGCTGAAACAAGAGCATGAAGATACAAAATCCAAGTAAAATATTCATAAAAATAAAGTTTTATTCATTAAAATTATAATTATTTTAAAACTATTTTATTTAGGGTTTTCAATTTGTTGATGACCCATCAAAATGATAAACAGTTGGTATCTCAACTTGAAAAACGTCTGTCAGATGAGAAACGACAAAGACTTTCATGTGAAACTCAATTAATCTCAGAAAGACGTCAGTTAAAAAAAGTTGAAGAACTTGCTGCTTCTAGATTAGCAGCTTTATCAACTAAGTATATATTTTATTTGTTTAACATTTGTTTATCTTAATACTAAGTAAAAGGTATCAAATGTTAATTAAATTTTAGACCAGAATGTACAGAAAGCTGCAAAGTAAGACGTAGAGAGTTAGAAAGTGAAGCTAAATCATTACGTAAAGAGCTCAGGATAAAAGATGAGCTATATGTAACAGCTCAAAAAGAAGTCAATGTAAGTTTAAAAATAACAACATGTTTGTTGATCTGAAATTAATGAATTTGCCATAGGAGCTTCAACCATACAAGCAGAGTCAAGATAAAATTGATTTTGTTATGTCGGCATTGTCAACATTAAAAGACAAAAATGCTCATTTGGAACACAGTTTGAGTGCAGAAACACGTATTAAACTCGATCTGTTTTCAGCATTGGGCGAAGCTAAACGACAGCTAGAAATTAAACTTAGTAATATATTTGATATTATATTATTTTTAATTTTATAAATATGTAGTTAAATTTTATAATATTATTAGGCAAAATAACATCTCAAGAAAAGGAGATCGAAGAACTTAAGTCTAAAATATCTGAGACAACAATTATGATGCCACCAAATAACTCATACCATATGGTTAACTCTGTTGGTGGATCACCAACAATGAGGTTTGGTGGTAGTAATTCACCGCAGTCCAGTCTTGATCCAAATGCTACTATATATACACCCAAGAAAACATCACATTTAGTTACTGAAGCTTAATTTTCTTTTATAAGTAAGTATTATTATATTAAGTAGTGACATATTTAATATGTTTAATTAAACCTTGAAACATGGCTCATTAATTTTATTATAGTAATTTTATTACTACTAAGGGTCTGGAATTTTAAAAAGTAAAGCTAATGGATTTATTATCTATATATCTATTTATATTTTATGCAAATTTAACAGATTTAATCAGCATTTGGAAGTTTCAACAAATATAATAATATAATATAAAATTAGGTATATATTTTTTATATATTTTTACATTTGAGAATTACTTTTTTAAATAATTATTTAGATAACTTGCCCAAATAATCTTTAGTGAACTTATCAATTAAATAATTACCAATTTTAAACTACAATTGTAATTTTTCTAAATACGAGTAAAATAATTATGTATTATGTAAATAATTATTTTAGGCTAAGCAAGAATCAATAAAATATATTTTATTTTAATCACAATTTTAAAAAATATAATTTTCCTTACATTTTAATTTTGACATTTGAGGGTTGTTGTTTATTGTAAGTTTATGTAACTTATAAAGATGTAGAGTCATTGAATTTTTAAGCTAATTCGTTTTTGATCGGGACATATTATGCTAATTATTTTACTATAGGTTCAAATGTAAGGGAGGCAGAAATGAGATGCCATATTTCCCTCCCTGGTTTACGATAATGATTCAAAAAAAAAAAAAAAGGTTCAAAGGTTAACAAATTGATTGTGAATAAAAGATGAGACTTGCACATTAAATCTCATCTTTTATTTATTTATAATATATACTCAGATACTTATATGGTGTTTTAAAGCAAATAATATAGTATGGTCTGTTCCATAATTTGTAAAATATTGCTTACACCAGTACATTTTCATATTATTTACTAATCTTATATTAATTTATATTTAAACTTAATAAATGTTTGATAATTATTATTTAGTATTATAATTGGTAAAAAAAAGGGTATTATGTCAAGTGTTCGAAAGTCGAGTCTTATAAAGTCGATTTTCATAAAAACGTATTTTATAAATGTTATATGTTCGAAAAATTATTTCTTATAAAGTTTTTTGTTATAAACCGATATAATAATGATTTGCGATATTACTTCATTTGATTTAATTGGATAGGTATACCATAAATATTTATAATTTATTATATACGAGTTAAAAATAAATATTTTTATTATGATTATTGACTGTTGATAATGTCTGTAAAACCCAAATGTGAAATGGATATATTTCAGTGTAGTGCCGATCTGCGTGTACCGATGTGAGTGTGCTGTATCTGTATCTTATTTTAATTGCGTAAAATATTTTTTATGTTTTTTTTTTTTTATATCTACGAACTACGACTAACATGGATATACAAATTATTTCTTCCATTCACGAAAAACAAGACATGTTATCCATAAATGGATTTCTATATACATTTAACCGGGTTTATGAATGGAAAACGGACGTAATAATAGATTAATTAATATATTATGTAAATGTACTTTGGACGAAAATTATGATTTAATTGCATTTTTAAAAGCAATAGCATACAATTTACAATTTAAATTATTTTCCTATAATATGTTTATGTTTATATTTTATTTGTATTCGGTATTATATTTATATTATAATTATTTGTAATATTTAATTTGTAAAGACTTAAAAAATGATTTTTATAAAATTCGTTTTTATAGAACACGACATTATAAAACTTGACTTCCGAAAACTCGACCAGGATTCAAAAAAAAGTTGTAATCTAAAATATATCATTCTTCAGAGCTATAAATTTAAGTTTCAAAATGTAATTATTATTTATATTATTTTAAGAATAACATTTTTTTTATTTTGTTTTAGAATTCATAAACAGAATTACAGAGTTCTTCGAAAACTGACAAATATCAATTTTTTCTTTTTCCTTTCTCTACAGAAATTATATATCCCAATGATATTTATTAAGACGGGAAAAATATTCTACTAAATCAATAAATAGTAAATAAGGATCTAATATTAGACTTTATAATATTTTTTGATTTTTTATAAATGGTACAAATAACGTAGATGACACTAATCAATTCAATTGAATATATATTACAGTAATTTTAAATACTTATTTTTCTCGCACTGCAAAACCAGATAATTTGATTTTATAATATTCAGTTTTTCTTGACCAATAGAACTCGTCCTTTAGTCGTTATTTAAATATATTCTTTATTACTTTGATCTTCCAATTTTTTAGTATTTCTTGACATTTTATCTTTTCTGTATTTTTAATGTAATAGACGCACAAAATAAATATAATATCTTGATATGAACAAATTAATATTAAGATAACATTAAGTTTAAACTTAGATTTTTTTAACCATTACATTAAATTTGTATAATTTTTTTTTGTTCCTAAAAAGAGAAAAATTCATGGGATAAAAAAAAAATAAATCTCAAAAGATTTTTTCCTTTGTTAACATATATACAATTGTAATGATAAGATTGTGATATAATTTCTTTAGTAACCTTAGCTCCGTTGAAAAGAAATATGTGTATATAAGTATAATACATTAATACACATATATTTTTTTTTTTATAAATTATCATGGATAAAAAAAATACTTTTCATTTCGCATGCGTACTTAAAAACTGTTGTTTTGTTATTATTTTTTTAATTCGTTTGGTGTTTTCTTTTTCACACTTATAGTACAATAAAAATAAAATGTTTGAATTATTATTAAAAATAATACTTTCCAGTGTATATTTTATTATTTTGAATATATTCAAAATGTTACTTTATAAAAATAATAATAATTTAAAAAAAGATAGTTACCTACATTATTAAATAATCAACAGAGGACTTATAAAATGATATTTTTTGCAAAATTGAAATTCATCTAGCTTAGTTTATAAAACAATAATTATATTATCAAAATATGTATGATAAATAATTAATATTATACAAATAAAATAAGGATAGATAATATAATTTGTTGCACTTACGTACCGGTGCACATATATTTACATTTCAGTACCTTAAATTAATTAAAAGACTATTTGTCATATACTTAAAAAATAATAAATGAAAAATTAATCTACAAATATTAAAGAGTGAATATTCAAGGACACGGTGCATCTACTTCTGGACTACCAGCATCGGGTTCTTCATCATTATAAATATTTTCAGCCATTTGCCAAACCTAAAATATACGAATTTTAGTAAAAAAAAAAAAAATTTTCATTACATATAAACAAAAAAAAAAAAATTATATATGGATATAAAATTACCTGCATTATGTTGTCTTCCGATACTGAACATATAACCCAAGGTTCATTTGGATTCCAAGAAAAATCTGATATCTTGGCAGTATGGCCACCATGTATAAACTGAAATAAATAAATTAAAATTTCATTCAAATAAAAAGCATTTACTATCTGTCATTTAATTAACAATCACTATAACAAAAAATATTAGTAGACCATATTCTATATTACTTTTTAAAATAGAAAAAAATGTGAGATCTACATAGTCTAAAATTTTACAGCATAAAATTATTAGGATTTCAAAAATCTTCTAATCATTTAACATCATATTATTTTTAAATTCTTATTTTAACCACTACAAAGTAGTATTATGTTAAAGTTACACATTTGTACAAAATTATTTTAAAGTGATTATAATTTAATTAATAATTACTAAGAGTTCAGGTGGGCCATCATCAGCATCTTCTGGTGACTGCTCTTCACCAATTTTACTCAAATCCCAAACATGTAATCGTCTATCTGTACCACTAGATGCTAATATTGTTTCATTATGTGGTGACCATTGTACTTGAAATATTTCATCTTTGTGTGATTCAAATGAATGTAACTTCAATTTTAAGTTTCTTAAATCCCAAAGTGCTACAGTCTAATTAACAATAAAAAATACACAATTTACTTTATTTCAAAAAAATTATTATAATTTTAATCTTACTTTATCAGCACTTCCAGTTGCTAAAATAAATTCAGAATATGGATTAAATGACAGACAATTAACTTCAGCAGTATGAGCATCAACAGTATGTGAAGGCTTGCTAGTATTATTTGAACGTGTATCCCAAATCATAAGTTTTTGATCATCAGCAACAGATCCAAACAATGACTCGTGTAGTAAATGCCATGCAACATCCTAGTATTAAATAAATTATTATTTAATTTAACTAAGATTACAAAAATTAATAAATTAAATATACCTCAACAACAGCTGTATGTCCAGTAAATATAGTTTTAGCTTCTACAACTCTGTGTTCTTTGGGAGTGGCATTAATATCCCATAGGCAAATAGTATGATCATCAGATGCACTTAACAAATATCCATTTAAATTAGGATTCCATGATAAACCATATCCTTCTTTTTGATGACCTCGTAATCTATTTTATTATAATATAAGTAAACTAATTTTATTTGATATTTATTTATCATCATTACCTTAAATCTGGTTGGCATTCACCATTTGGATCAGGCTTAGATGGATGTTTAGTATAATCAAATACTAATACATCACTCGATGGGGTTTTAGTAGCAATTACACATGGATTTTGTGGCATATAACGAGCACGATTTACTTCGCCTTCGTGGTTAATTTTAATTTCAATTTCAATTTTACCACTTACAGAACCAAAACCGCCATATTCTATGAGTCATCAAAAATTAAATTTCTAGTCTTAATAATTAAAATTATATTCTTGTTCTTATACCTTGTTTTTCACCATCATAATGAGAAGAATCAAATTGAGCATCTTCGTTAGGTAACTGTACACTAGCAATTAATAAATGATTTTGTTCATCAGAAGTATGGGTACCAAGTATTAAACGATGAATAGAATATTCTTTACCTTCTGGGCTATAAATATATAATAATTATAATAATAATAAAAAAAAACAATAAATATAACAATAAAATTAGAAGATATATAGAGATTATTTATTAATCAGGTTGGAAGGATATGACTACAATGACTAAAATGAAAATTAGATTAGAAGTTTGTTAAAAAATAATAAAATACCAGATATCTGAATTTAAAAATTTAATTATTTATTTATTGCGTATAGCATTATTAAGGGGGAGACCTAGAGGTCTATCCGGACGTCTATTTGGCACAATTTCTACTAGACACCCTACCCTATGGGTTTCTGCCATGCCTGGTAGAGGGATGGTAGTAGTCGAGGCAGTTAGCTTGTCTCACAGTGGCGGTAACCCATCCGCTGTCGATTGTCTGGCTACGGTGCTTAACGCCTATAGTACGGCCAACGAAAAGTAGGCCGCGATCGTCACGCGCCTACCGGCCGTTTTTCAGTAATGTTACTCAGAATGTTTTCCCGCTCAAAATAGTTTTAAATAACATAATATATGTAATGTATACAAATAATTTTATTGCGAATGTACCTATATCTTGATTCAATGCCATTTTAAAAGTATGTATTGTTAAAAATATTAAATAATAAAAAACGTACTAATTTTTAACAACTTAAAAACAATTCAAACTTTAAAAGCGCGCTCTTATTACATTAAATCAAAGACGTATACGGACACCAAAATATGTATACAACTTGCACCACGATAAGGCATTTACGTCGATTACAATACCACAAAATTACATGTTATCATAATATTATAATACGACAGAACTCGTATCACGATTATACGAAATGTACTATGTGCCAACATCAATGAAATTACGAAAATGATACCCTAAAATGGGTTGAAAGACCTACAAAAACCACCGCGATGAAGGACCCCCAGGGATAAAAATTGTATGCCCGCAAACATCTGCTAGTGTCGGCTGGTTTCAATACCGTCAAACGTGGAACCACTGGTTTTACGAAAAACTGCCGATAGGCGCGTGACGATCGCGGCCTACTTTTCGTTGGCCGTACTATAGGTAGCTTTCCGCAAATGTTACACCAACTACACCACTCAGTGACCAAAATTTAGTTAATATAAAATGTAAAATAATTTATTTTGAATCATTTTAAGAATAAAAAAAGCAAAGGTTACTGGTGTGGAAGGGATACAGGTTTAAAGAGAATAATGAATTTTGATTAACATTTGAATGCAATGATATATTATTACATTTGTAAAATGATTTTGAATCAAGTTCGTCAAATAATATATGTACTAATTACAATTTTTACATTTATTAATCTCTACATTCAACATAAATAAATTATTATAAAACCCCTAAATGTATAGTGACCTACATACCCAAATCAGAAAGTACTTCACTCAGAATTGTTTTTCGAATGTAATGATTTATCATTACATTCAAATGTTAATTAAAATTCAACTTATTCTTTAAACAGCTATAAAAAAAAAAAAAAATTGCAAATGTAATAATTCACAATTAATTGGAACTGAGTTTAGTAAAATGTTTTGAGCTTCAAAAAGATTTTTGTCAATTTTATTTAACATTGTAAAATATTGAAATACAGGGTCCAGTGAAATGGGAAGATGTCAATATTTAATATATTGGTGTTGAGTGACTTGTAGAATTTTATTAAATAAAAATACCCAAATAATGTCTACAAAAAAAATTGTTTTTATAAAAAGAAATACGTATTTCAAAAATTATGTTTTCATCTTCAGTGTTAAACAAACAACACTGTAGTGTTAAACATAGTTTTTAAAATACGTATTTGTTATAATAAAAATAAATTTTTTGTAGACATTGGGTATTATTGTAATATTTCAATATTAAATGATTCTGAGCAAGCGAAGAATGTATTGGTTTTACAATGATGTGCGATTTTTTTTTTTTTTTATTCTTAAGACATTTTTACTAACCGAAATAATGCTCCAATTATCACGAATAGGGTATGTTTCCAGTAGCAAAGTGGATCTAGTTGGTACTTTATTTAGGTCATTTAACGAATTTCTCAAAATTGACCCTAAGCAGTAGAAAAAACGGCATTTTTCATGAAAAATGAAATTTCGACGAATTCGATTTCAATATTTCATAATAACTCAAGCAATTTTGAAGATAAAGATTTGAAAATTTTTTTGGATGTTCACATAGCTACTATATATGTGGTAATATTTTGGAACCATTACATTAATTTTTCTACAAAATATAGGACTTTGAATATTTCATAAAAATCTCATTTTAACATATATAATGTTTGATAAAATTGGCAATTTTTGGTATTAGGGTCTGAAAATTTTACTGAAGTATACTAACATATTACTTAACAACATACTAAAATATTATAAAAATCCCAGGTCACAATTTTTTTTAAATTAAGGTGTACCTAACCTAACTAAAAGTAGTAAATAAGTACTTTTTAATTTAGTAAATAAGTGGTAATTGGGCCACATATAATACTACAAATTGTTTTGTCATAAAAAAAAAAAATACATTATTGTAAAACCAATTCATTCTAAATTTCACTCAGAAGTTCTTATAATATCATAAATATACCAGTAAGATCATTTCTGAAATAGACCAGAACCTGTAATTGTCAATTGATGATCTAGCTAATAAACTGTAGATTCATAAACCGAGTAAAATCCCCAAAGAAATTCAAAAGCCGAATATTCTTTTACACACAAAAATCTTATCACAGCAGAACATATGTCATGGACATTGTTGTCTGAATGCATAGACAGGCAAATGAATATTGAATTTAAAAAAAGAATGCAATAGTTTCACGAATTATATTATATACCTGTACAAGTTTAATAGTGTTCAGTGCTAATATTGAATTATAAGCAAATGGTCTTCACTTTTTGAAAGTCTTGCATTTTAGAATAGTACTTGTGGATATTTTAAAAGTAATAACTAGATAAACACTCAAAACCACAGAAATACAAAAGTTACAAAATATAAGTAATTTTTTGTGAAATTAAGGGTTTGAGGACCTATTTCTATTAAAAAACAATTGTTAAAAGATATTACTTAAGAGACAAAAAACAATTGAATTATCAAAGTATTGAAATTTAACTATAACAGTACAATTATAATTAAATATTGGAAAAACATTTAAAATTAAATCAGATCGCAATTACTAGCCAAAAGATAGGAAAATAAGCATTTAATAACATTGGTTTGTAACAGACATATTTTTAATAACGGAGTGCAATAAATGTTAATAAATTTAATTACCGAGTAACGTCTGGTAACCATTGAGCGGTAAGAGATGGCCACTCGAGTGCGTGTGTCATGACCAGATCGTACAAGAATGGCGTGTTCTTTTTCCATATCTTATATTCTTCATTGATGACACGTTCCTCAACTGCTTCGTCAAAGGTATCTGTAAAAACAAGACAGTCATTATAAAATTTGGAGAAAAACGCGTGGTCACTCACCACCTTCTTTGTCACCCATTCTTGACGTTGGTTAATATTTTATATACAGTACACACCGTAACCCCCGTAGGTCCAACTACAGTCGTCTTACAGTAAGGTTTGAGTGAACGTCAAAAGATTTTATTGATCAACGCCAGATAATCAAAGTTATATAGGTTGTTTAATAATTGTTAAACATACGAAGAAAATTCGAAGCAACAACGATTGAGGAAAGGAAGTAGTACCAAAAAAATAAAACAATAAATTGCGCCAAAAACACGCAAAAATAAAAAGATGATAATCGGAAAACGCCGAGTAACAGCGGGTCAGAAGAATACAGCGAATCAAAAACGAGTTATAGCCGCTGCGGAAGCAATTACAGTGCAGCCAATGTCGGCGACGGACGCCGTACCCAGTGTCGCCAATCAATTTAGAATACTGAAACTGTCACAGACCGCCTTGCCAGCTGCTGCTGCCGCCATCGAGCATATTAGGATTTCGGACTCTTTCGATTTAGACAATTTGACTGCAACTTGTAAAGTTACTCTATGCCTCTATGGTTATTGGTTGGTGATGATTGTTTAACGGATGCACGCGATCCGTCATCCGTCGGTGTTGGCGAGGGCGTGCATGAACGGACGTCGCTTCAGATAGTACGTTTTGTTTATTTATTTTTATCAATATTAATTGATAATAATATGTTTAATTAATAATATTCATCGTTTTTTACAAGTATCTCGATTCGTATTTTTGATTTGACACTACACGCTGTACTCAAATTAAATATCATTATCATCTTATTATGATTCGCGGATAATGTTACAGATTGTTTAAATTTTCATTGCGTTACTTGTATAATGTTAATAATGTTAACTATTGTTTAGTGCAACGTATGATGGTGTTACGTTTTACCATACAAGGTAATTCGAGTTTCGACGGTATCTAAACACATATTGGTCTGCTTGAATTTATAGTATTTTTTTACACGTCTTATAGGAGATAAGGTATTCAACAATTATCATGACAGACAGTCAAATGGTAATGGTGGATGTGGAACGCGATATGGAATGTACCCGAAATAGTTCAACAACAGAGGCTTCGAGCACAGCTAGTGATTCACCCACACCGACTAACAGTGTAAAGGATAAAAATTGGGTTCATTGGCACGGACCTGGTAATAAACTGTTAATCTAGTTGAAATTATAATTATAATAATTTTCCCTTTCTAATTTATTTTTAAAAAATACCTGTTGAATATGATTTATTAGTTACCTACCTATGTTGTATATATTATATATATAATATATTTATTAAGAAATAAATTAATAATATGAAAATTGTGTAATATAATTTTTATTGTACCTACTATGAAACTTTTTTTAAATTTATAATTTTACATGTTTTATATTTATTATTTACGATGCAACATGATAATTGTTTAAAATATTTAAAACTAATATCTTTTTAATTTTTAAAGTATACCTTAATGTAGTCACAAATACAATAATTATAAATTTTTCTAAAAAATTAATAATGCCCGTTGCATTTTAAATAAAAAAAACATTTTTAATATATACCTTCATATATGTTATTAGTATATGGGAAAATTTTTTTAAAATAATTTTAATTTCTAGCATGGGGTGATGAACAACGACAATTATTAGGTACAGAAGAAGAGGCAGATTCATCTGATTGTGAAACAGTTTCATCTGCTAATGGTATTGGAATTTGGAGTATGAATGAAGAACAGAGTAAATATTATACTGAACAGTTTGCATCATTGCAGCCTAATTCAAAAGCCTTATTATCAGGCTCAATAGCCAGGTCATTTTTTGAAAAGTCTCGTTTGCCATTACATGAACTAAAAGAAATATGGTATTTATTTTTAAAGTTATTTTAAATTCAATCTAATTCAATCCTGTTTTGTTAGGCAATTATCTGATGTAACCAAAGATGGAGCACTGTCTCTAGATGAATTTAAACTGGCTATGCATTTAGTTGTCCTTAGACGCAATAATATTACCCTTCCAAAAAAATTACCACCATCATTAATACCACCACCAACTTCACCAGTTCAGGTTAATGTTGTAAATAATACTGTTGTATCACCTACTTGCAGTATTAAAAGCAAAGAAGTAAATAAGGTTTTAATGAAAAATTATTGCTTTCTAAATTATAACATTTAATTTTACAGTGGACAAAATTTATCGATTCTCCAACTAGTTCATTATCATCACCTGGCCCTAAACCAGTAAATTTTGATTTTCAAAAGTCTTCTGTTGAACAAGTATGTCCTTATTATAACTCAACTATAAATATTAACAATTTCTTCATTTATTAAACATTAAAGTTATATTGATTTCAGTTTTAAATGTAAAAAAGATTTAGAGTAGGTAATGAAGTAATTATAAAATAAAATGTATTAACTTTAGTTTGATTGTTCAGAAAAATATTTAACTGTAGAGATGCACTTGAAGTAAATTATTAAGGATTAGTTAGAAGTATTGAAGATATTTAATATTGATGTTAAAGTAAATATCTAAAGTGTTGCAAGTATTTATTACAGTGGTTCCCAACCTTTTAAGAATGTCACATAATTTTTTTATTTTTTGCAACCCCCAATTATTGGAAACTCATAATATTAACAAACACAAAAATTTTATAAATATAAAATTAAAACAGTTTATGGTATTCATATAAATTTAAATAATAAAAATTAATGTTATAAAAAGTATCATATAATTTAAAATTAAACAAAAATGTAAATAAATAACTTGGTACTGACCCTGCAATATTAAAATAAACACAAATATCATAGCGAAACGCCTGTATAAATAATTACTATACTCTGTTCCAAAAGAAAAGACACGGTTTCTGTGCATAGCGAGTGACGGCTAACACGTAACTGATTTTTCCCCTTCCACCTGTCTTTGTTTCATGCGGTGAGCTTTACAAAGTCTATTTCCAATCATTGCCGACGATCTATACACCGTAATTAAAATGTGGCACACAATAAGCTGTGTACACATGCACAGTTATCAGGTGACAGTTCATACGTATATTCGCGAGGTGTTATTGATGTCAACAATCAAAGCACGCTATATAACGGTTTTTAACGCTGCAGCTGAGTATCAGAGGTCGCTGATGAGCATGCTTGCATTTATCAGTGTAGGTGGGTATTAAGTAAGGAATGCTTGCCACCTAATGAAAACTGGTCACCGCTTAGTGTCTTTTGGAACAGAGTAATTATTACAGAGTACAATTATTTCCACTTAAAATAAATTATTAATAAATTTGAAAAAAAAAAATCATAGTAAAATAATTTTAGTGACCCACCATTAAATTCTTAATGACCCTAATTTGGGTCACAACCAGAGGCTGATTTAGTATAATCTATTTCATAGGATTCATTTCATATGATTTTTAAGAAAATATGAAATACAGAATTACATATGGATAATGAAATTGAGAATAAAGTCAAGTATTTTTCATGTATTTAAATGTTTTAAAGCAGAAATGTAGATATAGGAAAGTATGTTGAAAAATTTATTAATTAAGGAGATAAAAAAGAAAAAGAAATTTAAAAGATGAGGGTAATTGAAGATTTAAGTAATTAAGTGTAATTCTGAAATTAAATAAACATTACAATCCTGGTCTATAACATGCAGAATAGCATTTACTATTTATATGAACAAAGACTTATTTTTTTTTTTATTTAGGACCCAAAAATCTTACATCCAGTTGCAGTTAGAGTTACACCTGGTATTGATAATTGTTTGGAAGACCAAGAAAAAGAAGTTCCATCAAATAATATTGAGGAAATGGTTTTAATTAAATCAATTCAAAGGCCTCAAGCTAAAAAATTAAGCCGTATGTAACTGATTATTATTAGTAGTAATTAAAAATGTAATGTTATATTCATTATATTAAATACAATATATTTTTATTTTTCTGATTGTTGATGTATTTCAGATATAGGACCTGGTGCTATTCCTCCTCCTCCTTTACCAACATATTACGGAGAGGATATGTAAGTCAAACATTTTAAACTATAGTTATTTTATTATCTATATAATTTTATTTCAGGAATTCAGGACCAGCTAGTCTACCAGTAATAATGGCAAAAAAAGAACCTCCTCCACCACCTCCACCTCGTCCACATCGTGCTCATATGCGTAGTTCCTCGCTTGATCTCAATAAACTTGGTAATTTTTTTTTTTTTACATTAAAGTATTAATAATTTTTATTATAATTAATTAAAAACTAGGCAAATTTGGAGTAATAAATTCATCTCAAGGACCTCCAGTTGTACCTCCTCGAATAACCCCTAGTCCAGTGAGTGTAAAATACTTAACTTTACTCGTTTAATTATTATATTATTATGTTAAAAGTATTTTATACTTTAGAATTCAAATATTGAAACTAACGGTTTGAGACAGAATTATGAGAGAACTGAATCAGGACAATTCGCTGATTTTGCACAATGTCCTGGTGCTTTCCAAGTTTATAAAAAACCACGTAAGTATTTTTTTATTAATTTCATAAATAAAATATCTTTGACATTTTATGTTAATAAATAATATTGTTGTTTTCTGTTAAAAGAAATATTTTGGTTATAATCAGAGACAATTGGGTAAAGTAATTGACTATTTGAATATCATTATTCCCTCCCATTATAGTTGTAGGGTCTATGCCAGAGGTGGCGAACCTTTTTTGGGTCAAGTGACAATATTTAAAATCAAGTTTTTTGAAATCGCATGCCAAAAAAAAAAAATTAATTTTACTAAAATACATATTATTAAAACCTTAAACATTATTTATTATAACATTTATAAACACATTTTCTTATCTATTATTAAATACTTTTAAATTTTATTCTTAAAATTTCTCATATTAAAGTTTTAAAATATAATTTTTTTTAAGTTTTTAAATTTGGTGTGCCATTGAAATTTGGTCACGCGAGCCACAAGTTCCCCACCCCTGGTCTATGCAAACCCAGATTAGAATTCAGGATGCAGGAACCCTGGAGATAAAACTGTTATGTGCTCTGATTGCTATTTTTATGTTTTAAACTCATTAATATAATATTCATTTCCAAAAAAAGACGAGCTGATACTCCTGCCGCAATGATATAGGTGTGCAAATTATAGTGTTTAATATTAATTAGAATTTGAATGCAATGATAAATCATTGCATTTGAAAAACTATTTTGAGCGAAATTCAGTCAAATAATGTAGGAATTGATTAAAATTTTGACATTTTTTATGAAATATTTAATACGCACAATTACATCACATATAGGAACCATATTATAACAACACCCAATAAAATTTTCAAGTCTAACTTCAAAATTGCCCAAGTTATCATCAAATATTGTAATCGAATTCTTCGGAAATTTAGTTTTCGTGAAAAATGCCGTTTTTTCTACCGCTAAGAGTCCATTTTGAGAAATTTGAAAAATGAACTAAATTAAGTATCATCTACATCCATTTTTACACCTGAAACTCACTATTCATGAAAATTGAAGCATTATTTCGGGTAGTAAAAGTGTTTTCTGAATATTTATTTATACGTATGGATTTTAAGATTTTGGTTTAATTAAAAAATCAACTTAAAATAGCTATAAAAAAAATTGAGCCTTGGAATTTTTCTAATATTTTGATATGATGTTAAGTAATATGTAAGTATACTTCAGTAAAATTTTCAGACTTAAAGTTGTCAATTTAATCAAACATGATTATATACATAAAAAACGAGAATTTTACAAAATATTCAAAGTCCTATATTTTGTAGAAAAATTAACGTAACGGTTCCAAAATTCTATCATATATATAGATATATATATATTATATAGATATAGTACCTATTAACACCCAAAAAAATTTTCAAGTCTCTAACTTTAAAATTACTTTAGTTATCGTGAAATATTGAATCGAATTCGTCGAAATTTCAGTTTTCGTAAAAAATGCCATTTTTTCTACCGCTTAGGGTTAATTTTGAGAAATTTGAAAAATGACCTAAATAAAGTACCTACTACGTCCACTTTACAACTGGAAACATATGCTGTTCGTGAAAATCAGTCTTCAGAATAAAAAAAATAAAAAATAATCACATATTGTAAAACCAAAACATTCTTTGCTTCACTAAGAAACTAAAATATCATTTTTAAGAGACCCTTTCTTTCACTGATCCTAGGGATGTGGCACCCCTCTAATCCAAACTAGGGTTTATGTATTATACATTGATTATTTTTAGTTAATGTTCAATAATATATTAATAATTAAAAGTATTATTTAATTATTATCCTTATCTTTCACCTACTTTATTATTTCCATATGACTATTTAAAACTATTAAAAACTCGTTTTCTAAATTTTCCCCATTAGTACTAATTCATTAATATTGCTTACCTCCACATAACACGTTTATAATATTTTAACATATTTCTCCTCTATTTATATCTTAATTTCAAAATTATAATTTTATAGTTTCTGAAACACAAAGCAATGAAAATTCGTCAACAACCGGATCAGAGGCACATAGTGTACAACCATTGGAATCATCATTTAGCAAGTAATTATTTTAAGAATTATATATTACTCAAAAATTAACTATATGTGTTTATACTACTTAGATTGGAAGAAAGAAATGCTCATTTACGTCTAGTCTATCAAGAACTACAAAAACACCTAAATGATTTACGTGAAGAACGTGCTGGGTTACAATTGATCTTGGATACAGTTCACAAATCATCTCCACCATCTTATTAATTAACCATTTTGTAATTTTAAAAAATTTAAATTTGTTATAATTAATTATTGGCAGATAAGTAAACTTCATATTTATACTTATATCATTATTATTATCAGTGATCCTCTTTTAAGTGAGTCCTTTATCACTATGTTTTAAGTATCACAATATATTGTTAATATTATTTATTTATATTTATTATTTATTAATTATACTCATTTGTTTGATTTAATATTATTAGTTATTATTGAAATGTATTGTTATTTTATACGACCAAATATCAATAAAAAAAATACACATATTATTTTTAGATTTATTTTTAATGTTACTCTCTTTTGTAACATTTTGTATAATATGGTATATTTACTGTTAAATTTTAAATGTGATTATTTATTCATTATTGTATTGATTGATTTTTCATTTATCTATTGTAATACTGGTATTTTAATTTAAAAATTTTAATTTTAGAAATATTTAAATTTTTTATACCCCAAATCATACTAACTATTTTTACAATAAGTTAGATGAAGAAAAAATAAAAATATTAGGAGTGCAGAGTAAAATAGATATATAAAATAATTTTTTCTTAAGAATTATAAGAAAATTTTATTGTATTAAATATTAATGAATATATTATTGAAAATAAACACAGCTTTTAATGTAATAATTGTTAATTATTTTTACAAATTATATCATGATATATTGTAATTTCAGAGTATTATATTATAAACATGGATTATCTAATATTAGTATTTTCTTCAATAGACCTAATAATGTTTTAATAAAATAATTAATAACATAATTATTATGATATATGTTTTGTTTTTTGATGAATTTATTTCACTAACAAAAAATAATTCTATATTCCTAAAATGAAATGTTTTAAACTTAATTAAATACAATTAGTTAAATGATTAAATATTAATGGTATTTATATATTGTTTAAAATTACATTATAGGAGATAAATTACTTAATAGATAGGTACATACTCCTACTTTAATATTGAGGTAAGTCATTGCGCTTTACAATATTTTATTACACCACAGAATAGATTAAATAATCTATTCTGTGATTACACTATACACTTTATATAACCATTCAATAATTATTAAAAGATATCAATAACAAAGGCTGGTGGCCCAGGAGGTATCGCAGGAAAAAATTTCTCGTGTGTGAAAAAATATAGAATGTTCAACATATTAATATTAATATTAAGAAATTTACGGTATTACACTTTATTTTATCAGGGCTTGAAGAAAAATTATGTTTAACGTGTCTAACATGAGTCAATAATAAATATATTAATAATATTTATAGAGGTAAGAATATTGCGGGACGAGACATCCCCCAAAAAATACTTCTATAGATACATTATTAATTTATTATTGTTCCATCCAAAGATATTAAGTGTTAACAATTATTATCGTTTACACTCTGTATTATAGTGATTTTGTGTAGTTAAATATGTTTTAAAAAATGTGTAAATATATTATGATCTGTATATATAGCTTAATGCTTAATAAAATTTATTAAATAAATAATAATGTTTGACTGGCTCAGGATAAAACAAAGACTGTATGAAATACAAAATTTCTATTAAAAATTCAATATGGAATTATAAATACTAGTATTTATAATCAATGATATTAAATAATTCTCAAAAATACCAAAATAAAATTACTGGTAAGTAAATAACTAAATAAAATGAAAAATATACCTATAAAATATGTTTTTAAAATATGATAATACGTTATGTGGTACCTAACTACATCATAATAATTTTAATAATTATAAATAAATATACCAATGACGGGAATTATAACCTTAATACCTTATAAAGAGGCTAATATAGGTAATTTTATAACAATTTCGAGGGGCAATGATAATTTTATCAAGAAATTCGGAATGAGTAAACGGTGAAAATTTCCCCTCAAAATCATCTTCGGTGATACCGGAGAAATTTTTTGAAGTTACCGGTTACACTGTTGACTGCTATACTGCGGCCGACGAGAGAGCTAGAGAGCACTATTCCTTCGCGCATCCAAATGTTGACGGGGTGGTAGGAGGGTCGGCGGCGTCGGCGACGGTGGCGACAACGGTGTCGGCGGCCAGTAGTTTGGGAGGTTTAGTGGTGGGGATGCGCGAGAACGGACGAGTTTTGGTCGCCGCCCAAAAGTGCTCTCTCGTCGGCCGCAGTATAACGTTTATCATTTTTGTAACCATATAAGAATGGTGGTGACACCTTGACTCCCCCACTACTTTATCAATTAATCCCCTTATTCCGCTTTAAAATTTTAGGCGGTATTAATGATGTATTTTAATAGAAGTAATTAATAATGATTGAAAAATGAAAATACTAAATAGTCGAACAAAATACAACAAAATTCAGAATATATTAACATTTGAAATTTGAATATTCAAATAAATTGAATATTATATTATTTTTTATCATATTATAGAGAGTTAATATTATGATAAGAGTTTAAGTGGGAGAAACAGACTAATCACCTCCAAAAGCTAAAGCGAATTTCCACGGTTTAAGATATACAGGTTACGAAACGTAGTTAAATATTTTGAAACACAAAGTATCTCTTTGATTACAGTCATGAGAGGCGTACACCTAGCGCTCAAGTGGTAAATTAATAATGTCTAGTATTTTCTTTTATGATATAATTTATTTTTCTAATAAAAAGGAATATTTATAGTTTATACTCGTAAATAATAAATATAATTATTAATTAATATTTAATATATTAAATTTTAAATAGTAAAAAACTAAAAAGTAAATAGTCAAATACTGGAATAACAATTTTTATTTTTAATATATATTAAATATTTGTCATAGGTAAATATAAGTAAAATATTAACATAATAATTAACTTGATACAAGTTTTGAAAGTTTTTTCTTAGTTCTGTTATTTTTTTTTCTTTTTGATTTTCTAAGTATGTGTATGCCTCATCCTCATAATAATATACATCGTAAAAATATCTGTAATAACTTCGTATTTGTGTTCAGAACACGGAAATGGTATAGCAGAAATTTGTAAAAATGTTTTGTTGTAAGTATTATCAAAAACATCTTTTGAATTTGCATGTTTACAGAAAGAAATTTCCAACATTTGTAAAATTTTGTATAAGTGATTATTTGGGTGAATTAAGAACCCTCTAGTTTTAAGATTAACGATTTCTGATTCACTTCCTATAATATTATTAGTGTTATTTTTCAAACTTTTTATACATATATCACATTTTGATTTGTTACATAGTCGTCTAACTAAATACCTAAGTAAAAAGCAAAAATATTAAATATTTCTGTTTTAAATACTTATTTTGTTTAAATTTAGTTTACCCTCCTAGATAGTATACAACACATTCAAAAACTGTACTCTTTGAGTAATCATGTTCAATGAATATATCTTCACAGTCCCAATTTCCATCTTCAATTAAAATATCTAATTTATTTTTCAGATTTTGAATTTTTTCATCACGTAAAGACTTATTTGAAATAAGATCTTTAAAATCACAAATCTCAAGCACAGGTCTTTGTTCTGTAAATTATTTTATTAAATATTAAGGTTAGTACCTAATATTTTTAATTCTAATTCAATCTATAAATGGTTTTTAATGTTAAAAATAAACTATTCGCATAATAAAATACATAAGGTAATAAGTATAATGAAATATTATGTTATTAGTTTATTACAATATTCTAAATTTGGCGGTATATAGTTTTGTGATAATAGTATGTTGTATTGGCACTGGGAGCGCTAGAGATATGTCTCCCTGTGTTAATCAGCTGCTTTTTAATAAGATACTTTGAGCTTCATTTTTCAATTCGTTTTCTATTCAGCGTTCCGTAACCTGTATATCTTAACCGTGCGAATTTCTCAACTATCGGGTTGTTGACTGTTGACTGTTGAATCAACGATAATGTTCACCGTTTACACATTCCGAATTTCTTGTATATGTTATTTTATTATCTATGACAAAGACAATGATAACAAATAGTTCTCCACTTATTTCATTATTTTGCATTTGTAGTTATAAATTTATAATAGTACGTTTTGTTGTACGTACTGTCCCGTATTGTCGTTTATAGTTTTATACTTTTATAATGTTTGGTTACAGGCATGACAAAATCATTTATAAGTACTTGTACTAATACCACAGATATATATAATAAATTATTATATATAGTAAATAGTAAATACTAAATAGTTCACTAAAGAGAATAATGAGAATAGTTTAAAAGAACTATTTGTTCAAGTACTTAATATCTATTATTGACTATTGAACAGTTCTCAATGATCAAAATAACTATTAACTAATTACCAATATAAATAATTAATAATTAATTTTCATAATAAATAAAATAGTTTTACATATGGATAAAAGTGTTATTGATTAAAGATTGAAATAGTAAAAAAATGTATGTGATTATTGTGATTTAAGATTTTCTATTTAGCTTTCCATTGACCATTTTATATTACATATTTGTAAATTGTAAGTAAATTGTCGGGCATTTTTTTTTCCTATAATTCGACGAATTTCGTATTTCGTTATAAATTAGTCATTTAATAATTTTGTAATTCTGTCATAGACCTCGGTTGTAAACCTCTATTCTATGTTGTAGAATGTAGATCTACATTTTACAATTAAAATTAATAATTATATACAATCTACTTTAGTATTTTATGTATACGCATATATTTAGAAATTTACATTGTATAAGTAATAAGTGCATTTCTGTATTTCCTATATAGTTTCTAACAAGATTTAAGTTTCTAGTTCTTAGGTTCTATCTATAATCGTGGTTTACACGTGTTTAAATATTTTCCATAATTACATATTATAATTTATATTAATTTTGTATTAAATTTACAATTGCAACTTCAATCACAGAATAGGTTAAAATAAAATGTAACATTTAACTTAATCTGTGGTTTAATACTAAACATTAAGGATTATTGATTAAGCCATATTAACTAGTTAATAGGTCTATGGATTAAGCAATAAATAATTCATTAAGAGACTATTATATAGAAATAGATACAAATGATAATAAATTAATAACAGAGTACAGACATATAAAACAACATGTAATATGATTGTGAATAATATAAATATATAAATATAATATTATAGAAATAATTAATTATTACCTAATACCTATAATAATAGGTTAGGTACCTATATTAAAATTTAAATATTGCATATAATACTACTAGCGACCTTTATACTTTTTGATAAGAAAGAAAAAATATTGAATTTTGAACTTCATTTTATTTAATTTTATGCTAAAAAATAAAAATGAATTTAGTTTTAATAGCAATTCAGACAATAGTAATAAAAATATTATTATTTTGTAACTTTGATATTCGTTTCGTAAACAGTCAAGTAATATTATAATTTTAATTAACAATTAGGTATATATTAAGATTTTACAAAGTATTAAGAAAACTTAAAAAAAAAAAAATTAATTTTTAGATACTTATTTAAATATTTTGGCACCAAAATTATGGATGTTATAGTGGATACCATTACAAAATTTGTTTCAATGCCATCATGCGTTATTGGGATGACTGCTGCATTTGGTTTTATGAATTATTATTTTATATTTGCCGTTAAAGTGAGGATTTATTAATTTTATTAACATTATGATAATTTTTTAAGGAGTATTGAGTAATATTTATTTAGTTGTGAGTTATCTAAAAATATAATCTGATAACTTATATGTATTTTTCAAAATTATAAAGATGTAGAATATATACTTATATATTATTACGTATGATATAATATAAGTATCTAAGTAAAAGTTTGTATCTGAATAATATAATATAAAAGTTATAATCCAGTTATAGCAAATAATGAAATGTTATAATTCTACCATCTATCATTAATATCATCTACTTTGAATAAAGCATGGATATTGATAAATTATGTATAACCGTTAAATGGAGTGAATACTGAATAGAATAGAAATGTTTAATAAATGTTATAAATATTTAATCTAACCATTGAAATAGATAATATAATTATATTATTTTGGTGAGAGTCACTTGTAGAAATTTTATTAAATAAAAATACCCAATGTCTACAAAAAATTTGTTTTTATTTCAACAAATACGTATTTCGAAAACAATGTTTTCATCATCAGTGTTAAACAAACACTGGTTTGTTAAAAGGTTTGTTAAACAAACACTGTTTTAACAAACCAGTGTTTGTTTAACACTGATGATGAAAACATTGTTTTCGAAATACGTATTTGTTGAAATAAAAACAAATTTTTTGTAGACATTGGGTATTTTTATTTAATATAATTATAGATACTGATAAAAATTTAAATAATGAAAAATTGTAAAAATAATAATGTATAATATTATAAGAAAAAAGAATTTGCACTTTTATATTAAAATAGAACAATCAATTATTACTAACAGCAATCATTAAATTAAAAAAATAATAAATTAAACAAGAATATTGCAATATTTAAAGATTTATAAATTTATTTCAATTATGTTAATTATTTAGAAGCCTAGAATACACTGTAAAGAAGGTGAATTTAAAAATTTTATTCGTCAAAATGTTTCGATTATCAATGAAAATTATTGGCCTACAATATGGTGTTTTGAAGCAAGATTTCAAAGTGTATTAGCAAGTTTAATACGTTCATTTGTTGTCCCTTCAGCACCATATAAACGGTATATTGCAAGTATAACATATATTTAATATTTTAGAAGTAATTTTTCAATATTAATGATAATTCTAATTATTAATTTATACATTTACTCGTACTTAGAGAAATATTTAGATTAAATGATGGTGGTGAAGTTGCATTAGATTGGTTGGAACCAATTGAACATCCTAATAATATGTATGATGCAACTATTTTGTTTTTGCCAGGATTAACGGGTGATAGTAAATGTGAATATGTTAGAGCAACATCATTGGCTGTACAAAAGTCAGGTTTTAGAATTGTTGTTTTCAATTATAGAGGCATTGGTGGCATTGAATTGAAGGTAATTCAGCAATTTTTAAATTCAACACATTTATTATTTTTATATAATAAAATTGTTGCAAAAATTCACAAAATAAAATTTATTTAATTTAAAAATAATTTGTGTAACAAATCAGTTCATTAAATTTTTATTATTTAATAATCATAATTTAGATCAAAACTAAATAACCCAGATTGTAGTTATATTTATATTAAACTAAGTATTTGTAATAAAACATATATTATAATATTAATATATAATATAATATTAAATATAATAATACATTATCATAATGAATACAAGCAGAATTGAAATAAAATTGCCTTGGTGCCTTAGGGAAACAGAAAATTAGATTTTGAAAAGTCACTTGAATTATAAAATTCATAATTAATTTTTTTCAATAAATACTTAGTTTGGTGTTTTTATACTCTTCTATAGATAACAAATTTTAGCAGTCTCCCAATTTTAGACATTGCCCACCTGACACCTTTGCCAATCTGCACCTAATAATAAAGTAGGAATAGTAGTTTTCTATATACAATAATGAATTTATTAATCATACTCTAATCGTAATAGGTCTTCATTCTAAATGTATTTAAATTTAAAAAATTATAGAATATTTTAATCTATATTTTGAAATGAAAATTAATAAAATTGAGGTATATTTTATGTTTTTTTTATTTATAATCGTATTATGAATATCATATGAATTATGTTACTTCATACATGAAATTAATCAGGTAATCTAAGACTATACTATCAGGTTCTAAGAAAATATTAAACAAAATTTTAATTATATTATTTTGTTACAAAAATAGTTGAAATAATACCATTTAAGTTGGTTTTCTTTTTAAATTAATTATATCATTAACCCAATAAATTGTATTATTTTCTACACAAATTACTAGTTTAAACATTAATAAGTGTAAAACTTCAATAATAATTTATATAATGTTTGAGACTGACATAATTAAATTTTTTAGACACCAAGATCATATTCTGCTAATAATATTGATGACTTAACTGAAGTTGTTAATCATATTAAAAATAAGTATCCTAATACAATTTTAGGTGGAATTGGTGCATCTTTGGGTGGGTAAGTAATCAATAAATAATTGTTATGTACAATAAATACAATTTTATTATGTATTGTTATATAATATTTGAATTTTATACCAGTCTTTTATTGGGAAGTTTCTTGTCATCAAATGAACAATATATTCACAAACATTTCTCTGCTGCAATGTTACTTTCAGTACCTTGGAATTTAATGGCAACTACTAAAAATATTGAAAAGCCATATTTAAATCGACTTCTCTGTACATATTTAGCAAAATGTCTTTGTAATATGGTAAAGAAGTAAGTTAAAATATTCATAAATTTTATTTTGTGATACAAATTGTTTTAATGTACATTTTATTATACTTTAGAAGTGGTACTATATTAAATTCACCGAACCATAAATGGAATTATAATCAAGTCATAAAAGTATAAAATACCGGCTAATTTAATATGTTATTATTTAGTTATATTTGTTTTTATTTTTGTTTTTGTTTTTATAGAGTAAAACTATTAGAGAGTTTGATTCAAATTATACAGTTAAGTTATTTGAACATGAATCTGTTGAAGAATATTATAAAAGAGCATCACTCCATGACAAATTGAATCTTATTCGAGTACCATGTTTATGTTTAAGTGCTGCTGATGATCCATTTTGTTTAGAAAATGGTAAAAACTTTAAATTTGTATATATACTAATGCCTGGTTTACACGATGCGTAGTACTTGTCATTAGTACTTGTCACTTGCACTATTATTATACCTACCTAATCTTTTATTTTTTTTAAACAAGAGCTACTAATAAATTGTATTTAATTTGTTTTTGCCATTTAATACTTTAGTTCCTTAAGTATGAGATATTATAATAATATTAATATTTTTTTTTAAGAAGAGAATACAAATTTAATATATTATCCATTTTAAACTACAAACCTTATGTCAAAAAAATAAAAATTATTTTAATTGTGTTTACAAGTCAACAAACATGAATATAATATTTATTAATTATTATAAAAGGATTAAAATTGAAACAACTTTTTGTTATTTTAATATAAAATGATGATTTTTTAACTCATATGAATACAATTTAGTATATTAATACTTCAAATTAAAAAAATAGAACCTTTAAGAACCAGTATTAACTGACTGTATAACTGGAATCTTTTCTCTATAATTTTATAATAAAGGCCCGTAAGGCCATAACCGATACTGAATTTTTTTATTTATTAAGAACTGAAATAGAACCAGTACTGAAAAAAATCATAAAGGTACCAAGCCCTGCTTTCTCCTTCTATTAAAAATGTAAAAATTGAATAAATAAATGTTATTTAAATATATTAGGCTTACTATTATAATTATTACTTAGTAAAAATAATTTAACAATTCCAAGTAGGTACCTAATGGTAATTATAAATTTTAATAACAATTTGTAAAAGATATTATTTAAATTTTTGTTAAGTATAATATAAACTAACCAATTAAAAATGTATATTATTTGTTATTACTGTAATATTATTTATTATAAATATATATGTATTAAGTATGTATGTTCAAAAAGATCTCGAATTAAAATATAATTTAATTACATATTTTATTAAATACTATCACAGTAACAATTTTTAAAGATTGAGTTGATTATAATTTCATAAAGAACAATGTAAAGAAAACTATTGAATGATCTATTAGCCTTAATAAAATATTTATTATATACGAGTTCGTCTGTAATCAATCTGATTTAGACAATAATTTTTTATTCATTAGCAGGGCCATAGTAAGGGGTTTAGTTTTGCACCCATGGCAGATATCTAAATTTGCGCCCCAAAATTTATACCTTATTCTTTTATATATTATTCTAAAAAAAAACATTGAACTGTTAACAATTAAAAACAAATTAATTTCATAACCAATTAATTATTATAATAAAAATAAACATAATCTTAAAAAAGGAACTTTTCTGGCCTTTATAGTTGCAAAATCATCTATGACATCATCAAATGATAATTGATCAACAAAATCATTTTCAATTGACAATATTGACATACTTGTTAGACGACTTTATCCTATTGTTGAACGTAATTAATTCTTTAAAGCATTAGTATGTAAATATTAATATGTACATTAATACATTAATATTGTTAAACATTAAACATTTTTCTGTTAAAATATTATTAAAACCATGTTTTCCTTTCTTGATAATTTTATGTGCAATAATTTAGCAATAAAAATTTAAAAATTTTAAAAATTAAATTTGTATTTATAAATGTAACTAAATTTTGCACCCCTGCTCATTAGAAAGAAGAAGATAATCTTGTACGGTTATTGTTGAATTTAAACTTTAATATTATAGGTGTGTATGTATGCCAAAAAAGTAAATTAATTTATTATTATTATTTTAATTAATTTTAATTTGTTTTAGATTTGCCACTGGAGAGTGCTGACAATCTTGAAAATTTGGCTATCTTAGTTACAGTTAAAGGAGGGCACATTGGATTTTTAGAGGGTATTTGGCCATTTAGTAATCATAATGAATTTATGTTTCGTATTATTGATCAATATTTCAGCTCAATATTTAAAAACCATAATTACAAAAAATATTGTAGTTAATTACTTTTAAAATCTGTTATATTTATATATTATATTAAAAATTAAATTTTATGTATACAAAATACAAATTATAATATATTGGTGCAATTTTGTTATGGTAGTATCTGTATTCTTTACTTTTAAATTTTATTAATGTTGTGGTTTATAATTTATATTTAAATATAATATAATAATTATTAATCAGTATATAAATAGATAAATTGGTATATATTATATTATTTTATTTAAAATAATTTTTATACAAGGGATTAATAATGTAATATACAATGTATAAGAATGAGTACTAAACTACTAACAAAGTATTAACTCAATTAGCAATAACAGCATCTAATCAGGGGCAGATAGGCTTATCGGGAAATGGGGATTTTCCCAGTGGCCCTATCATATGTGGCTCCATGGTGGCCTTGGACATGGCTCCAGTCCCCCATGAGATTGATAAGATGGAGCTCAGCCCCTCATGGTTCTCATATAAAAAAAAAAAAAAAACAATATAATATGTTGTCTTCAAAATATTAATTTAATTCTAACAAATTAATTGAGAAAGATGAAGTGTATATAAACGTTTATATTATAAATATTGTACAATCGGAGATTAGATTGGCACTTTTCAGTAATTATATCTCAAATTAGTTGTGATGTGAGTTGAATTGTTTAACGAACAATTTAAGAATTGAAGAAAAATAAACATAGGAAATATATGGTAAATGTTGGGTGAAACTATGTACAAGAGTTTATAAAATAGTGAGCCCCATGAAATTTTCAAAACAAGGTGCCTATGGCCTTGGATCAACTTTATAGTTTGAGTTACATGAAATATGTAGTACAATACAATTTTGAATTACCTACATATAGATTATAAATGTAGGTACATTTATTATCGATTTAAGAATAAATTAAGACTTATGAAGTCATGATTCATTAAGTAATATTTAGTTATATATCAATAAAATTTTAAAAGCATAATACCCAAAATTAATAATAATCCGGATCGTAATATTTCAGAAAGTAATGTCTTGGACCGTAATAATCCGGATAGTAATATTCCGGAAAATAAGAAATTGGTTTCTAAACCATCATTATTTATTAAAAAAAATTCTATTTTATAATTTTATATTATATTATTGTGGGTTATTGCGACCATAGACATAATAATAATAATATATTATTAATATAAAATTGTAAAAATTACAAAAAATTAAATATTATATATAATAAGTTAAAATTGTATATTTTTTTAAAAAAATATGGGCTAATTATAGATGTTAATTTGATTTAATTTATATTTAATGATTCTACCTAATGCATTTTAAATTTTGACAAGCGACTGATAATGGAGGCGGCAGATGGAGAATCTCGGCCTGTTTGACGAAATTCAAATAATTAGTAGGTATTTATTGTTGATGAAAAAAAAAATGAAGTATTTAATCTAATAATAATAAAAAAAATATATAGATGAAGATAATATGGGCAAAACTAGTAAAAAAATATACACATTGGACATTATGATTATGACGGAGGTGGAGATACTTTTTCAAATGTACTTCTTTAGTTCTTTTTGGATTTTTATATCTGGTCACCATAATTATATAGCGACCCGACCCATTATCAATGAAGGACATCAATGGGTGATAACAATCGTCTAATGTCTAATCTAATATTAAATTTAAATATTGAATTTTTTTCAAATTCACAGAATAAATAATAATTATAATATACGTCATGTAATTATGTTAGTGTTATTAAGGTCATGGGCGATTTAAACTAAAAAGTATATTATTTATTTATTTAATCTATGGTATGACTGTATGGAATGTTTTATTTTTATTAATTCCAATATTAGTATTTTAGTAGGTATATTAATAACAGACAACAGTTCGTATTATAGTTGTTGATTACTTGTTCTTTCATTAATCAATTTATTTTGCATATATAAATATGTATATACCTAGATTAGGTTAGGTTATATTCCAATCGAAATATCTTGTATTCTGGAGAAAATATTCCAAATTTATTTGTATGGTCCAGGTCATGTCATAGTGTATCACCATTTTAACTTACTTAATATTATATAATACTAACTTAGCAATTTTTAGCAATTAAATTATAATATAGAATTATTGAACATTAAATAGTAGGAAAATTAAAATTAAAATCAATATTTTAGTAAAGATAAGAAATATCATATTTAAATTAAATTCATTTTTAATTTTAAGCAAAAATTTAAATTTGTTTTTAATTAGTAGATAAATATAGTAGGTACAATTATTGTAATTTTAGAATTTGTTCTGTGAGCAATCAAATATTGAAAATCAACTAGTGAGTAAGTATGTTGTATAAAGGTATTATGATATATGGTCTTACTATAAAGTAAGAAAACATATTTTAAAAGAAAAACAATTAATTTTTAGATATTTAAAGATTTTGACAACGGAATCATGGATATTGTAATGAATAGTATTACAAAATTTGTTTCAATGCCATCATGCGTTATTGGGATGACTGCTGCAATTGGTTTTGTGAATTATTATTTTATATTTGCCGTTAAAGTGAGAACATGTTAATTTAATTAATATTGTTATTATTTATTGTGTAGTGAGTTTGCTAAAATATAATTTGATAATTTAATATGTATTTTTAAAAATTATAAAGATGAAGAATAAATACTTACCTATATATTATTATGTATAGTACTGTAATATCTTGAGTGTCAAAGTAAAATATTTTGCTAGTTTTATACGAATTTATATAATTTATAAGTTATAATTTAGTTATAATTAATAATAAATAAATAAAATGCTATAATAACATTATTAAATTGAAAAAAATTATAAATTTATTACAATTATGTAAATTATTTAGAAGCCTAGAATACATTGTAAAGAAGGTGAATTTAAAAATTTTATTCGTCAAAATGTTTCGATTATCAATGAAAATTATTGGCCTACAATATGGTGTTTTGAAGCAAGATTTCAAAGTGTATTAGCAAGTTTAATACGTTCATTTGTTGTCCCTTCAGCACCATATAAACGGTATATTGCAAGTATAACATATATTTAATATTTTAGAAGTAATTTTTCAATATTAATGATAATTCTAATTATTAATTTATACATTTACTCGTACTTAGAGAAATATTTAGATTAAATGATGGTGGTGAAGTTGCATTAGATTGGTTGGAACCAACTGAACATCCTAATAATATGTATGATGCAACTATTTTGTTTTTGCCAGGATTAACGGGTGATAGTAAATGTGAATATGTTAGAGCAACATCATTAGCTGTACAAAAGTCAGGCTTCAGAATTGTTGTTTTCAATTATAGAGGCATTGGTGGTATTGAATTGAAGGTAATTCAGCAATTTTTAAATTCAACACATATTTTATGTAATAAAATTGTTACTTACCGGTAACCGGTCAAAATATCTCTGTAAAAATATTTCCAAAAATATATCTGGTACATTATATCTCCAACATAGTATGTATTATATATATATATAATAATTTAATTATATATAATATATTGAACAGTGGTTTCCAAACTGTGCACCGCGGTGTTCCAGGGGCACCATGACTTGTACGAAAATAAATAAAATATTTACATTTTATTGTAGTTAAAAAGATAAAAAAAAAGTATACTGCGATTTTTAATATATAATATAATTACTGAGCAGTGAGCATACTTTATATTGTGGACTATATATATATATATATATATGTACATGTATAACAATTATATTTATTTTTTGAATTTACAACTAAATAATTTCTATTTTGAGTTCTAAGAGATTTTTTGAGACATTTTATATAGTAGAAATATTTGTTTGGAGATATTTTGCCAAAAATATTTTGATCAAGGATATTTTTGCGGAGATATTTTGTCCTAGAACCTTACTTAACTATATTTATAAAGAAAATCATAATTTTATCATTATTCAGAAATAATTAGTTTAATCCAAGCATTTACTTAAATTTGATCTACGTTATATAATATATCTGTATAATAAGTCTTTAGTATAAACTATTTGAACAAAGAAACGTAAGTCAATACAAAACTTTTTTTCATTATCTAATAATCAAAATTTAAATCAAAACTAAATAATCCAGATTGTAATTAATAAGTAATACCTAAAGTGTTATAGTTTTCTAGACACAACAATGAATTTATTAATTATACTATATAACATAGGTTTTCATTATATTCTTTAAAATCCAAATTGATATAATTTATTTATATTTTATAATGTTCTTTAATTGTATCATGAATATCATATGAATTATATTATTTAGTACATGTAATTAATCATATAATGTAAGACTAATAGATTCTCAATTTAGAAAACCTTACAAAATTTTAATTATGACAATTCAATACAGGAATATTTGAACTTATGTAGGTTTTTTTTTAAATTAATTGTATCATTGATCCAAAAAATTATATTATTAGCTATACAAGGCTTTAAGTTTAAATATCAATAAATGTAAATCAACTTTAATAATTAATATCATATTTGTGAATAACTGACTGTATTCATTTTTTTAGACTCCAAGAACATATTCTGCTAATAATATCGATGACTTAACTGAAGTTGTTAATCATATTAAAAATAAGTATCCTAATACAATTTTAGGTGGAATTGGTGTGTCTATGGGTGGGTAAGTAATCAATAAATAATTGTAATGTACATTAAATACAATCTTATTACCTATGTAATATGTATTGTTTTATAATATTTATAATTTTTATTTTTATACCAAACAGCCTTTTATTGGGAAGTTTCTTGTTATCAAATGAACAATATATTCATAAACATTTCTCTGCCGCAATGCTACTTTCAGTACCTTGGAATATAATGGCAACTACTAAAAATATTGAAAAACCATATTTAAATCGTCTTCTTTGTACATATTTAGCAAAATGTCTTTGTAACATGGTAGAGAGGTTAGTTGAAAATTTCATAAATTTAATTTTGCAATACGTACCATAATTATTATTATACATTTTGTTATTTTATTATATGTTAGAAGTGGTTCTATATTAAATTCACCAAATCATAAATGGAATTATAATCAAGTCGTAAAGGTATAAAATACCACCTAATTTAATATGTTATTATTTAGTAATTTTTGTTTTTATTTTTATAGAGTAAAACTATTAGAGAGTTTGATTCAAATTATACAATTAAGTTATTTGAACATGAATCTGTTGAAGAATATTACAAAAAAGCATCACTCCATGACAAATTGAATCTTATTCGAGTACCATGTTTATGTTTAAGTGCTGCTGATGATCCATTTTGTTTAGAAAATGGTAAATACTTTAAATTTGTATTTATACTAGTCATACAGTAGTTTACTTGTATATTAACACACACACACATAAATAAAGAAAATTCCATAATTAATATATTTTAATTTATTTAACTTAATATAAATTAAAGATCACAAATATAATTCACAAAAATACAATGCCATGACGTTTAACAACCATAGTGCATGTCTTCCTCAATATTAAAATCACCACTCTATGATAAATTGAATCTTCTTCGAGTAATATGTTTATGTTTAAGTGCTGCTGATAATCCATTATATTTAGAAGAAAATGGTAAAAACTTTAAATTAATTATAAATTTACATATATAATGAGTTATGCAATGGTTTACTAGGTTAATTATTTGTGAAATAATGTTTTCTCTAATAAAATATTTTCCATTTTATATTAATATAATATCTTGATTGATTAATGATATATTTTTAAACTTTCTCCCTCTATTAAAAATGTAAAAATTAAATAAATAAATGTTATTTAAATATACTAGGCTTACAATTATAATTATTAGTAAGAATAATTTACAAATTACAAGTACCTAATAATTAATTATAATATTATAGATTTGTATGTGTGCCATAAAAGTGAATTAATTTATTATTATTTTATTAAATATATAATATAGTAATAGGTATTTCTTAAAAGCTTAACAAAATATAATTATGAAAATTTATATTAATTTAATTTAGATTTGCCACTGGAGAGTGCTGACAATCTTGAAAATTTGGCTATCTTAGTTACAGTTAAAGGAGGGCACATTGGATTTTTAGAAGGTATTTGGCCTTTTAGTAATCATAATGAATTTATGTTTCGTATTATTGATCAATATTTCAGCTCAATATTTAAGAACCATAATTACAAAAAATATTGTAGTTAATTATTTTTAAAATCTGTTATATTTATATTATAAATCAAATATTATGTATATAAATAATGGATTTGTGCAATTTTGTTATTGTAGTATCTGTGTATATTGCGACTGCGAGGGCTATTCAGAAAATAAGGAACGTTTTGGAATTATAAAAACACCAATTACAAGAAAAAATTTTTATTATGTACATTTATAAGAGCAACTAAAATACTACTTTTCTACATAGTCACCAAGCAAATTGAACCACTTGTTATAGCAGTGGACAAGCTTTGAAATTTCTTCGTCGTAGAAATCTGCCACTCAGTGACGTGTACTCAGAGCTCCTCGTTGTCGTCAAAGTGCTGTGTTTGTAGCCAGGTTTTCATTTTTGAAAACAAGTGAAAATTGCTAGATCGGGACTATAGAGTGGATGAGGGAAAACCTCCCATTTGAATGAATTAAGGAGTTCTTGAGTGTGGTTTTCTGTGTGAGGTCAAGCATTGTCATGGAAAAACAACAGTTTGGACGACAACTTTCCCCGGCACTTGTTTTGAACTACCCTCCTAAGGTTACATAGAGTTTGACAGTAATACTCAGAGTTTATTGTTGCACCACGGTTGAGAAAATCAATAAGCAGCACACCTTGCCTATCTCAAAACACAAAATGTTGTTTTTCCATGACAATACCCGACCTCACACAGTAAACCGTATTCAAGAACTCCTTAATTCATTCAAATGGGAGGTTTTCCCTCATCCGCTCTATAGTCCCGATCTAGCACCAAGCGATTTTTACTTGTTTTCAAGAATGAAAACTTGACTAAAAGCACAACGCTTTGATAACGACGAGGAGCTCCAAGTACACATCACTGAGTGGCTGAGATCACAGACAGCAGATTTCTACGATGAAGGAATTTCAAAGCTTATCCACCGCTACGATTAGTGCCTCAATTTCCTTGGTGACTATGTAGAAAAGTAGTATTTTAGTTGGTCTTTTAGATATATATAATAAAAAATTTTTCTTGTACTTGGTGTTTTTTGAATTCCAAAACGTTCCTTACTTTCTGAATAGCCCTCATATAAATTTTATCATTAACTGCATTAAAATTTGTATTTAAATAAATTGTAATGATATTACGATATATCAATTTTTAATGATTGTAATTAGTGATTGTATTTATAGTATATAATATGGTGATGAGCTTGTGTATCAAAATTTAACTTTGTCCTTTTTAGAACTGTATCTGTATTCTTTTCACAGCACTTTTTTTACACTTTTCTCTTTTTTATTTAATATTAATTGTAAAAAAGTAATGGAAGAAATACTGGTGTAGTAGGGATACAGGTGTAAAGAGGATAGTGTTGAATTTTGATTAAAATTTGAATGCAATGATAAATCATTATATTCGAAAAACAGTTCTGAGTGAAGTACTGTCAGATTTGGGTATTTAGGTGAATCATTTAGCTATTTTATGATAAATTATTTATATTAAACTGATAAATGTAAAAATTTTAATCAGTACATTTATTATCTGATGAATTTCATTCATAATAGTTTTTCGAATGTAATGATTTATCATTGCATTTAAATTTTAATCAAAATTAAATACTACCTATCCTCTTTACACCTGTATCTCTTCCACACCAGTATCCCTTCCCTTGCTTTTTATATTTTAAAAGCTATAAAAAAATAATCATAAATGTAATAATAAATTATTAATTGTAACTGAGTTAAGTATAATGTATTTAAACTACAATAAAATTTTCGAAAATTTTCCTAATTTTTTGGTTTTTCTATTAATTTTTATTGTAAAAGTATTGAGAAATAATAAGAATATTCGTATGGATTCTAAGATTTCGTTTAAACAAAAAATATCAACTTTAAACAGCTATAAATAAAAATTGAGACTAGGAATTTTTAAAATATTTTGATATGATAAGTAACATGTAAATATATTTCAGTAAAATTTTTAGACCTTAATGCCAAAAATTGCCAATTTTATCAAAAAACGAGAATTGTATGAAATATTTATAGTCCTATATTTTGTAGAAAAATTAACGTTACATTTCCAAAATTTTTCCACATATATATAATACCTATGTGAATATCCATAAAATTTTGAAGTCTCTAACTTCAAAATTGCCCGAGTTATCGTCGAAATTTCAGTTTTCGTGAAAAATGCCATTTTTCGTTGTTTTTTCTACCGCTTAGGGTCAATTTTGAAAAATTCGAAAAATGAAATAAATGAAGAACCAACTGCGTCCACTTTCCAACCGGAAATAAATGCTGTTCGTGATAATCAGAGCATTATTTTGGGTAGTAAAAGTATCTTCATTCCTAAAAAAAAAAGAAAAAATGACACACATCATTGTAAAACCAATACATTCTTCGCTTTGCTCAAAATCTAAATGTAATTATAAATATATACAATTCATGACAGGATTTAAACCTTTTTTGTACAATACCATTATGTAGACCAATTTAATATTTATAGAGGTTACTGTAACAGCACTTGCACTAAATAACCTAAATAATGGTTGATGGTAAATAATAGGCACAAAAAATTTCAAAAATTTGGTGATAAATGAAAGACATTATATTTATATGAAGCATTGGTATATGGAGGGATAAATAAAAATTTTACAGTTACAAACATAATAAGTGAACGACATAATATAGCAATGCCAATTGGCTTTTAAATTGGATAAGCTGTAATATTAAAATACTAAAAGAAACTGTGTGTGATCATTCATTAGCTACCTATTCTTTCCGCTATTGTTCAAACCTTTACGCAATACTCTTCTTTTCGAGACTATGTAAGAGCTTGTTTTGATATAATAACAAACAATTTAAATTTGAATTCTTATTGGGTTTCACGTTGTTATATGAGAATACACACATTTTATGAAAATGTGTACTATGTGTGTTCCATTAAAAACTGTGCTTAGAAGGGTTAAAGTGATTGCCTTACGAGCAATAGTACTATGTCAGTCATTATATTATATTAATTTCCACTTTTGTGACAAAAGACTATTTATTAATATTTCAAATTAATTATATTTTATATAAAAATACATAAATTAACATTTTAATTTATTCATTTGCTGTTTTTATTGATGTGCCCCCCTTTTGATATTTCTAGCTACGGCACTGGTATTGATTTAGAAGGTGTAGAGAACTAGAGACAACATGTGAAATTCATAAAAAAAAAAAAAGGTATTTGAAGCTACTTCTATAGATTTTATTCATTTTTAACAACAATTCGATGAATTATTAGCCATTACAGAGTCAGAAAATGAAGTGCTTTTTTGGAAGAGAAATGTTAATCTCAAGAAGAAGGGCTTTTATGAGTGTGATAATCCATTTCAGCCATGGGCAAATAATATATATATAATAGCAAGACTAATAAAAGAAGGGTCCGGGATTAAACCATTATATTTGCCATCGTTAGTACCTGTTCTTATAAAAATTATGAAATTACTATCCTTATGATTGGGAATTATGATTCCAATTTTTGGTTATGGTGATACAATATATAATTCAGTAGCTGCGAATGTAGCTTTAGAAAACTTAAAACAGTAACTTTTAAACACATATCTCTACCGACAGAACTTGAAATATTTTTAGAAAATCATATTAAATATCACTTAGAGGTGTTTCAATATTATATGAAGCAAGAAACAATAATATATTATCTACTTACTACTTTACCTGAAGTCCTGAATTAAATTAGATAATTAATATCCAACATGGCAACATTGTCATTGGAAAATTCCCTAGAATACCTATGTAAATCATAGAACATCGCCTAGTAGTCTAATACGATATACATGGTAGAAATAATTATAAATATAAATATTAATTCTAAAGATAAAATTGAAGAAGATCTAAAATTTACAAATTTCCAATTTATATAATATGCATCAACGGATTCAGGTATTAATAAAGAAAATACTGATGTTGAGATTTGGAGTAGAAAAAACAAAAAACAGCAAACCAATAACTCATATCTTAATCCAAACCCTTATGTCATCAGGTCATCTAAACATTAGTACTACAACTACAAAGAAGGAAAAGTAATTATGAATAACACTTGTTCTTTGGTTCATTACTTCATTAGTATCACTAATGATAGTATATAAATTATAATGTTTTATTATTATAATATGTTAATATATTATATATGTACTTGTATTATAAAATAATATATACTTGACAATGTTGCTCTATTTTTATTAAATATACATTTTTTTATAATAATTTTTTAAACAATAATTAAATAATTAGCTAGGTACTTATTTAAAAAAACATATTTTAGCATATTATTATATTTTATATTATACCTATTACCTACTATTTTTGTAAAAATTAAAAAGTTGAACATTACATTATATATAAGCAATAATAATGGGATTGGTCCAATGTGTGATCTACCAATAAAATGACTATCTACGATAAATCTTTATAACTAGAATGTGTGATATATTGATACTTATATTTAGACTATAATAATGCTATACCAATTTAATTATCGATATGATATGGATTTTACGACTGTATTGTACTTTTAAAATATTATTTAAACATTCAATTACCATTTTGCATTAATTTGTGTCATTTCGTTATTATATTTATACAGAAATATAATTTATTATATTTAATTTATATATAAAAAATATAATTCATTATATAATTTATAAGTAGCATACATAACAATAACACGTTAATCACACATGGACCAGCTGTTTATTGGTAGATCACACATTGGATCGGTCCCATAATAATAAATATAAATATATAGTAATTATTAATAAATTACAAAATATAATTTTAAGTATAAACAAAATATTTATAAACATGGTTTTCAATATAATATTACAAATATTATTCAAATTACATTTTTAAATTACAACTACCTAACTATTGATATATCTATATAGTATATACAATTATAAAAAAGGAATTGTTAAGTTTTAAAGATAAATTACTTATTAGGTAGGTACCTAGGTATTTTTAGTTTTTACTAATAATTATTAATTCAAATTTTTAGATAACTCATTGTGATTACTATAATTCTCTCATAAAAATAAACACTGAAAAAGATTTCCGTTTTTAAATTTAATTGATATAATTAAGAATGGAATATCAGGTATTTTATTAATAATAAAATGTTGATAGTTTGATATCTTTCGAGATTTATTTATATTTATATTTTAAACTATATGTATAACATAATAATATAACAATTAACAAAATATAATTAAATATATCATAATATTATTACATACAATAGTTCATGCTTTTTGTTAAAGTTTAAATATATTTAATATAATATTAAATACTAGAAGGTAATATACTACGATTACATTTTTAATCTGAGATCAGCGAAGAATGTATTGGTTAAATGATTAGCCGATTAGGTATTTTTTTTTTTTATCATTTTTAAGAAAACACTTTCGATCAGAAATAATGGTTTTATTACCACAAATAAAATAGTTTCCGATAGATAATCAAGTCTAGTTAATACTCTACTTCTACTAGGTGTAGATCATTTTTGAATTTCTCAAAATTGTAATTTTCCAAAAGGATTAAGTTCCAAAAAGTGCCTAATTTTTGTAAAATACGCGGAAACTAATTTTAACGAATTTGATTTAAAAATTTTCAAGATAACTCAGTAAATATTGAATATAGGAACATCATTATGGGGTATTTTATAAACATGATATAATTATTTAGGTATTGTTTTCTAAAATTCTTATTTTATTCTCAAATCTCAATGAAGTTTGATAAAATTAACAATTTTAAGTTTTACGGATTATGGGTTGAAAATTTAATATATTGGCACATATTGCTTAGCTTAGTTTTTAAACATAGGCGTGTCTACTATGGGAGGAGCTGCAGGGTGGGCATTTGCTTCTTCCGTATACTCCTGCGAGATCGTGTTAACACGAATAACAAAATTCATGAAAAGTTTTAATTTCAAATATCAGTATACATATAATAATTTTCACTTATTTTTATTCACGAGAATACAAAATATAGTATTTAATGGATAGGTATGTATAGGTAATAGGTATAGTACCTAACCCACCAATCCTAATTACTTTATTTTGTTTGAATATTACGAAATTAATCGATATGAGGGCGAATGGAATTATAAAAAAATATATATATAATTCAAAATATATTTTTAAATTTAATGTTACAATAACTAAAGTTTTGTTATATAACATTATTCATTATAAAAGTAATATCTAGTATCTAATTTTTAAGTTTATATGAAGACAAGATTTATATTTATATTCAAGTATTATATTACTAGGATTAGGTTTTAGGTAGCATTTAAAATTATCTAAATAAATAAGCCCAAATAAAAGCATCTAAAAACCTCAAAAAAAGGTCTTAAATAAGCATATTTAAATATTTAAAATGGAAGAGCTGATACTGCTAGCTGTGGAAGGGATACAAGTGTAAAAAGGATAGTATTCAATTTTGATTAAAATTTGAATGCAATGATAAATCATTATATTCGAAAAACGATTATGAGAAGAAGTTCAGTCAGATAATATATGTATTGTCGTATTGATTAAAATGTTACATTTTAGTTAAAAGTTAAAAGTCAACAGTTAAGACGCTGTTTTCTGTAATTGGAAGGAAAAGTCCTTTGACATTGAGGTCCCAATGCAGCAGAATTCCCTGCATTTCCATACTTATGCGTTATGCCACTGATAAGATGCATAGATATATCATATATACTCATTTTATATTTATATTTTAAAGTAAGAGTTCCAACATTTTATTACATATACTCGTATTAAGACAAATGAACATTCTATAAAATTTTCAAGTCACAAAATTCAATATAAATGCCTATAAAATCCTTAAATGAGTCACCTGAATACTCATATTTGTTTTCAATTGCGATGATGAAACATTGCATTCAAATTTTAATCAAAATTCAACACTATCTTCTTTGGACCTGTATCCCTTCCACAGCAGTATCAGATCTTATTTTTATACTTTAAACAGCTACAAAAAAAAAAAAAAAGGTAAATGTAATAGATATTTACAATTATTTGGAACTGAGTTAAGTAATATGTATTTGAGCTTCAATAAAATTCTGTTTTTTCATCATTTTTTGGTCATTTTTCCTATCGCATAGGATCAATTATGAGAAATTTGAAAAATGACCTAAATAAAATACCAACTATATCCATTTTCCAACCGGATAAATATGCTATTCGTGAATATCAGAGCATTATTTCGGGTCAAAAAAGTGATTACATACCTACATAAAAAAAAAAACCACACACACCATTACAAAACCAATATATTCTTTGATTTGCTCAGAATCTAAAAACATAAAAGCGGAGGGGACCATCAATATTTTACTCTTATATTACATGCTATAAAATTTTATCTAAAACTAAAAATACTGGTAATATAACTAATTTAAATGAACTCGCTATATCTTTGTTTATTAAATTACAAAATTAAAAATGAAATTGTACATCGCTAAACTTATTATATCTTGGTTTATTATTATTTTCTTATTTATTATGATCTTCTTTATTATGATCTTCTTTATTATGATCTTCTTTATTATGATCTTCTTTATTATTATCTTCTTTATTATTATCTTCTTTATTATTATCTTTTTCTTTAATAATTGATTTTCTGAAAAATACAATTTTAAATGTTGAACGTTAATGTCTTATTAATGAATAATACAAAAAATATAAATCGAGAAGCGATTAATTTTTAACAATATGTAAATGGCACTACCAGTACATGTATGGGGAATTAATAATAATTATTAATTAGTTTGTTTATCCATAATATAACAATATATAGTATTGGATGATTATTTTTATTGCCCTCATAACAGTTACGTGTGTTCATATCATTGATTATAGAATATATATTATAAGACATGGGTCTATTGTCTATTCTCTATTCTATAATTATTATTTTCGTGTTAGGCTGCAGTACACTGGTATACAATAGATTAACATAAAATAGAACTTAAGTAAAAATTAAAAATTAGGTAAAATAAAACAAATAAAACTATTATAATAGAGATATGTAAGGACTATAGATATTATAGGATTATATTCTATAATTATCGGTTCATATTAAATAATAATAAATACGTTCTAATAAAACCAATCCAAAATGATTTGGACAAAATATTTATTTAGAATATCTATCTATAATCAACAATAATACCTTATGATGGCTTATAGACTATACAATAATAATAATAATAAGCACAAAAATGTATGCATTTATTTTGTAATATAATAAAAAATCAATGGTTTAAGTTACATTACGAAAATACAAACAACAATGGAAATATTGAAAAATATTGGACCATCATTGCATTGCGCATGCGTGAATTAGACCCGAATTTTTAATTTTTATACTAAAATAAAACTTCAGTAGAGTACATTAAGGTTCCCACTTTCCCAGACTTAAAACCGTCAAAATATTTTATTTTCACCCCGCACAACTATGTAACGGATTTGGTGGAACACCCTGTATGTACGGTAGCGGTGTCGTATGCTATCTACGCACTGAATGTTATCTACACATTGCTATTTACGTATAAATTAGTATAATTTTCACAAATTGCCCATCGAAATCTCGTTTGCGGCTATTTTTATAACATTCCTTGAGAACGCCACCACACACTTCATTTTTAACATTATTGATTTTTCCACAAAAATCTTATTTAGGTAAGACACCTTTTTGTTTTAAAAAATTCACACAAGTATCATCAGTATAAATAATATGTCTATATAAATCCCCAATTGAAGTCATTTTGAACGCAATACAAATGACAAACACACGCGAATAATTCACAGACACAACTAATTGTTAAAAACCCGTGGGATCTAACTTTGTACTTTTGTAGAGTGTAGATAAATATTTGTAGATAGCATACGACACTATAGTATTTAGTGCGTAGATAGCATACGACACCGCTACCGTATGTACTTCTAATATATATGAACATTAAAAATATTTATTACTTATCAGGTGTATCAGCTGAGAAGAGTTTGTCACAATACTCATAAGGATTTAAAAGTGGATCATTTTCTTTTTTAGGTGCTAAAAAATAAAAAGTCATGAACAACAAAGACAATTAATTTTTATTGTTCTTATTTTAATAAAATGTATTTATTTTATATATTATATCTATAATTATTACATTAAATAATTATATACCTACATATTTGATTAATATATTTATTTTATTTTTACTAGTATTAATTGTTTATTCTTATTATTATTACTGAAAATTGGTTTCACGATGATTTAATTATTGTGAATTGGGTTTGGGTAATTATTATAATATTTAATATTTATACATTCAATTTCTATAACTCAACTGTTGGTATATAGATATTTCCATAGGCGTAACTAGAAAATTAAGTTAGGGGAGCTAGAGTCCTAACAATTAAATTCTTCTTAAGTAGTTATTATTCAAATAGTCACACAAATTTAAATATACGAACAAAATTAAAAAAAAGAGCTGATACTCCTGCCGCATTGGATACAGGTGTGCGAATCATAGCGTTTAATTTTAATTAGAATTTGAATGCAATGATAAACCATTGCATTCGAAAAAACGATTCTGAGCGAAGTTTAGTCAGATTATAATTTTCGTTTGAACTAAAAATATCAACTTAAAACAGCTATAAAAAAAATTGAGACTACAGGTTATTTTAATATTTTGATATTATGTTAAGTCATATTCAGTAAATTTTCAGACCTTTATCACTAAAATTGCCAATTTTATCAAACATTATATACGTAAAAACGAGAATTTTACGAAATATTTAAAGACCTATATTTTGTAGAAAAATTAATATAACGGATCCAAAATTTTACCACATATATACCAATGTAACACCCAATAAAATTTTCAAGTGTCTAACTTTAAAGTTATCCGAGTTATCGTGAAATATTGAAATTGAATTCGTCAAAATTTCATTTTTCTTGAAAAATGCCGTTTTTTTGTCATGTTTTCGTCGTTTATTCTACCGCTTAGGATCAATTTTGAGAAATTCGAAAAATGACCTAAATAAAGTACCTACCACATCCACTTTCCTACCGGAAAAATATGCAATTCGTGATAATCGGAGCATTATTTCGGGTAGTAAAATTGTACATAGCCTTTTTGGATAGTTCTTTTTGTATTTTTAGGTTTATTTGGTCGTAGTACCTAGGTGCCTTTTTAGATTGATATTTGTATCGATTTGTATTGCTATTTCGATTGGAGTGAAGTACTTAATCTTTTCCCGTATTTCGTTCAATGGTTGCTCTATATCGAGTTTAGAAGCGATATTGTTCGTCTGGAATGTACGTTCCAGATGACGTGCATACGTCTCTCCTTTATCTTGGTTACAGAGTGCAGTAGCGTGCCCAGAAATTTTAAATGGGGGGGATGTGGTAAAAAAAAATTCATTCTGCTCCTATAACTTGTTTCATTGTCAAAATGTCTTGGTATAATTTTGAAAAAATAGCTAATAATTACTACATTTTGTGTCAATTTTAAATTTAAATTAAAAATTGTACAATTTCTTATTATCACTCAATTGTAAATTTATCATAATTATCTGTCATATTATCGAGAGTGGAGGCTGATCCCATGGGGGGACATGTCCCCTATCCTCCCCCCCTCGGCACGCGCCTGTGCTTATGATCCATCTTCCTTACGAATTGGAGGTACCTACATAGACTCAGGGCTTTTTTATTTCTTTTGTAGCTTTCCACAACGAATTGTCAGTGTCTTTTGTTGCAGAAAGATCACTCAGGTAAGATTTAAACGTTTCATTTTTGACTTTATTATTGTATCTCGTAAAATACTGCAAATGCTGTTCCAGATAGCTTTATCCAATGGATCTCTCGTACCGTACCATTTTTTCCGTACTTTTCGTTTTACCTTTACTAGCTCCCTGATTTCCATAGGATTTCTTGCTGGTATTTCAGGTGTTACCAATTTCTCTGCCTCAATAACATTATTAGTTAATTGTTCAGCAGCGTTATCAATTTCAATTGGAGTTCTAAGCCTTACAGAGAGGGTTATCATTTCATCTAGATTAGCTCTAAAGAGGTCCCAGTTTTTCCTTTTATTGGTAAGCAATACTTATAATAAAATAACAATTTTAATAACTGTTTCAATTTCGTAACGCCATCGCCATAGTTATTTATGACACTGAAATATCAGTTAGAGAGCTCTCTATTGTATATATAATGATCAATGTTTATTAGGTAATAAAAATGTTTAAAAATTATATTAAAATGATTTAATTTTAATTATATTACTTAGTTTGATATCATTAGCGATTTGATTTACATAACGTTTGATAAGATCTATAAATAAATTTACTAATTATAATTTTTGTTTATACTCGTATTAGAATAAAATGTTGAATACATCAATATTGTTTTTATTTGAGTATTGTATTTTAGTTATCTAGTAAATATGTTACGGGCAAAGTAGGAATTTTTTTAAATTTAAATTTTATAGCTGTTAAATGATTAAGTTTTTAACTTTACAAAAAATCTTAGCAGTTTATAGTTTTCAAGTGTAAGTGCACGCTTCGCCGGCAATTCTTGTGAGAATGGGGCTATGCTCTAATTTTTAAGAACTAAAAAATAACAACCTAATACCTATTTATGTAAACCTGATACTGGTGTGGGATAATCAGGAATTTTGTATGACAAAACCTGGCTTTACGAGACGGTGTCATACATTAACTTAATAATCAATGTTAACATTATCCATTAAAATCGGGCATTGTATACAATGCCCGATTTCCTACTTTGCCCATAACACATACACTTATTAATTTTTTCTATTTATATAGCATAGAGCCATATAGATATAAATATATGTTTGATTTGCAGCATTAGAGTTATATTACCTATCTAATAAAAAGATTGTAGAAAAAAAATAAGGATAAAAAATTTTAAATTCATAATTTAAAATAATCAGAACGAAGAATGTATGATGTGTGACCTTAGTATGTATGAGGATACTTTCTCTACCAGAATCAGAAATAATGGCTTATTTATAACGAATAATATATTATTCCGTTGGGAAATCTGTATGAAGGTAATTTTATGAATTACATAAAATTGCATTTATACTATCAAGGAATTAACTATCAAAAATCTAAATATAATATGAATTTCGAAGAAACTAATTTTGACGAATTTGATTTCAAATATTTTAAGATAACTTAGTAAATATTGGATTAGGGATATTATTATTGGGCATTAAAAAAATGTCTACGTGGACACGTGGTAAAATTTAAGAACTGTTAAGTTGGTTTTTCATGAAAATAAAGAACTTTGAAAATTTTTTAAAAAACGAAGCTATTTTCTAAATAATCTTTGATAAAGTTTTTAATATTGTGTTTTATGATCTGAAAATTGTATTAAAGTATACCTAACCACTTATTGGCTTATTGCTTAACTTAGTTCACAAATATTTTGTTAATTACCATTCTCAATTTATTTTTATACACGTTTAAAGTGTATATGTGTGTTTTTGTATTTTTAAAAGTTTGAAACAATTTAAGTAAATATGATCAAATATTATATTGTTGGTAGAGCACTATTTGATTTAGTTTAAACGAGTATGTTATATTTTTATTTAGATCATTTAAAATTTTTTTTTTAATTGCATTTATGAGAAAGAGATAACTACATATTAATAAATGAACGCATATAGGTAGAAATTATTATGTAATCTGCAATTTTGACTAATTTTATTATACATATTATATTATATTTACAACTCGAGATATATTAAATTTCAAGTCGGGAAAATTGTATTAGGTTAACACCCATAGACATACTCAATACGTGATAACATTGTGTAACTCTTACATTTATATTTAAATTTACATAAATATGCATTTTACTCAATATGTGAATAATTTAATCAATAATTTATAATCATTACTTATATCTGACTGTACTTCGCTCAGAATCATTTTTTTAAACGTGATAGTTTATCATTCCTAAATTCACCATATTGATTATGAAACTAGGAATTCGACGCATATAATTAAAAATGTACTTTTTAATTTGATTAGGTATCTTAAAATTGTACATTACCAGTATTATTATTAATATATATATATATTTTTTTTTTTTGTGAACATTTTTTTAATAATTTAACCAACACTACATTACAAAAAAGTATATAAAAAATAATGTTTTAATAAGTTGCTAACTAATAATTTAGAAAAGGTGGTATATTTTGGCGATCTACAATATATTTAAATTATTATTATAATTAATGAGTAATTTTGAACCTTATTATTAATTAAATGTAAAATAAGTTTCTTAGGTTAGGTTTATAATATATATACTAGGTATATTAAAATTTATAGTTTATACATAATTTAGTACTCTATAGTAGATACATAACATTATATTTTATGTTTGAATAGATTGTAGATATCTGTAAAGATGTAAATTAAAAAAAAAAAGCAAGGGAAGGGATACCTACTCCTGCAGCAGGAACATAGGTGTGCAAATCATAGTGTTTCATTTTAATTAGAATTTGAATGCAATGATGAACCATTATATTCGAAAAAAACGATTCTGAGCAAAGTTCATAGGCGCAACTAGAGCCTAAATATTGGGGGTGCTAAAATTATGTACCTAACAAAAAATAAACCGTGCCCCCACACCATCAAGTGCTATTTCCCAATTATTTATGTCTTTATGAATCACTATTACAATTCTAATTAAACATATTTTATTATCCTAATAAGTAGACATTTACAATTTTTTCTAAGTTTCATGCAGTATTATCAATTTATTATATTCATAGATTACAATATTATAAGACATTTGAACAAAATAGTTCTAAATAAAACTTTAAAACTTAAAATTGACAGTATTTTACTGTAATTATTATAATAAGACCTAAAGAAAACAAGGGGTGCTAAATATTAACTCAGGGGTGCTAAAGACCCTCTTGCGCCCCCCTAGTTGCGCCTATGGCAAAGTTCAGTCGGATAATGTAGGTATTGATTAAAATTTTGATACTTTTTATTAAATATTAAAAACGCAAAATTTTATCATACATATAAAGACCATATAGGTACACATATAGTACATAAATGAACACGAACACCCTATATAATTTTCAAGTCTCTAAGTTTAGTATAAATGCTCATAAAATCCCTTGTCACCTAAATGCCCATATCATAAAAAATGTTGTCAATTTTATTTATCATTATTGTAAAATATTGAAATATAATAGGAAAAATCCATATAAATACTTTAAATGTTAATTTTACTGAAATTTCAACTTTAAACATATATAAAAAATATTGAGTCTTGAGATTGATTATTGAAATACGCATTTTAGAGGTACATATACGTTAAGCATTTATTGATGAAATATTTATATATTATATAAACGAATTTCTGTTTGTCTTTTATGCACTCCTAAACGACTGGATAAATTAGTACAGATATATAAATATTATGCCTATGGGCAGAAGATCGGTTAAATTAAAAAGTGATGGGCCCAACCCCGGGAGGTGCTCAAACAAGTATTATGAGATTTACGATAGAAATTTTCGTTTATAGGTGGTTGCTATTAGTTTCAATAATAATTATGTTATCACTAAGGTTACTGTTATAATCATAATAATTCGACGAAGGGAAAATGTTGTTTTTTTCTGTTGTATGTGGTCAATATTGAGAAATTCGAAAAATGACCTAAATAAAGTACAAACTATATCCAATTTGCAACAGAAAACATGTCCTATTCGTGAAAATCGGAGCATTATTTCTGGTTGGAAAAGTGTCTCCAGACATAAAAAGAAAAAAAAACTCACATCATTGTAAAACCAATTATATATTCTTCGCTTCGCTTAGAATCTAAAAGACACAGACACACATCATTGTAAAACCAATACATTCTTCGCTTCGCTCAGAATCTAATAGACTGTTAATTTTTATTGCAAATAATAAAATGTAAATTATTTCTAGATAATATAATAAAATAAAAAAATTAACATACTGTCTTCCTTGCCATATATATCCTCATCTAGAAATTATAAAAATTTAATATTTTACAATTATAAAAATATCTACATTCATCTACAATCATCTACATTATAGTATATAATTTATTAGGTATTATAGATTAGTAAATGTAATTTAAAAAGCAAGGAAAGGGATACTGGTGTGAAAGGCATACAAGTGTAAAGATGATAGTTTTGAATTTTGATTACAATTTGTATACAATGATAAATCATTACATTCAAAAAACGATTCTAAGCGAAGTTCATCAAATAATATAATGTACCGATTAAAATTTTTATATTTATCAGTCTCTACATTCAAAATAAATAATTTATCATAAAGACATAAAACAGGGGCGGATCTGAAGCTTGTTTAAGGGAAGGACGATTAGGAATACTTAATATGATTGATCATGGCTACTAACAGTTACCACAACCAAGGTGTATCAACTATCAATATTGATATATCTTATTATCTTGACTAAAGATGTAGAGAAAATATTTGCCATTGACCACAACACAATTATTTATTGATAAAAACATGCTAAAAAAAAAGCCAAAGGGGGGCTTTTATATCCCCATAAGGCCATAAATCAGCCCCTAACATAAAACCACTAAATGATTCACCTAAATACCCAAATCTTACAGTATTTCGCTTAGAATCGTTTTTCGAATGTAATGATTTATCATGGCATTCAAATGTTAATCAAATTTTTCAACAATATGTAGGTACTTGACACCTGTAAAAAAATGTCACACAACATTGTAAAAACAATAGATTTTTTTGCTTCGCTCAAAATCTAAAAAGATAAGACACATTTCATATTCATATTAATTCAATTAATTATTAAAAGTAATGATCTTATCTATTTATATCATATATTATTATTCTTACTTACTATAGCAATAATATATAAAAAACAAAGTTTCGTCTCTGGTATTAATATCTAAAAAAAAAATATGAGATACAAATGTGGAAAAGGTAATGATCATGGATATATAGTGTTCTACTGTAAGTCTGTAAGGTTGTATTATACTCGTAATAACAAGGAAATGAATGCAATGACAAATCATCCTTTTCGAAGAACGATAATGAGTGATTTTCAGTTTGATATAGGTACTGATTTAAAATTAGTAAATCTAATTTTGACATTTTCTTTTTCTTATTGGACTTTTTTGGCCATTAAGACAATCCTATCACACATGCAATTCTCCAGTCTTCTTATTCAATTGCTCGTGTTTTTCAATCTAGTCCTCCATTCATGGCCTCTACGCTCCAC
>JAIUCT010000022.1:6150249-6201993 GCA_021307375.1 Tetraneura akinire | reverse complement strand
AATTTGAATGCAATGATAAACCATTGCATTCGAAAAAACGATTCTGAGCGAAATTCAGTCAGATTATAATTTTCGTTTGAACTAAAAATATCAACTTAAAACAACTATAAAAAAAAATTTAGATTAGGGATTTTTCTAATATTTTAGTATGATGTTAATTAATATGTAAGTATACTTCAATAAAATTTTCAGACCTTAATACCAAAAATTGACAATTTTATCAAACATTATATACGTAAAAACGAGAATTTTACGAAATATTCAATGTTCAATATTTTGTAGAAAAATTTAAAAAACGGTTCCAAAATTTTACCACATATATATAATAGCTATGTGAACCTTCAAAAAAAATTTCAGGTCTCTATCTAAAAAATTGCCTGAGTTATCGTGAAATGTAGAAATTGAATTCATCAAAATTTCATTTTTCGTGAAAAATGCCGTTTTTTCGTCATTTTTTCGAAGTTTTTTCTACCGCTTATAGTAAATTTTGAGAAATTCGAAAAATGACCTAAATAAAGTACCATCTACATCCACTTTTACATCTGAAACTCGCTATTCGTGAAAATCGAAGCGTTATTTCGGGTAGTAAAAGTGTTTTCAGAATATTTATTTATATGTATGGATTCTAAGATTTTCGTTTTCCTAAAAATATCAACTTAAAACAGCTATAAAAAAAAATTTTGACAATGGATTTTTCTAATATTTTAGTATGATGTTAACTAATATGTAAGTATATTTCAGTAAAATTTTCAGACCAAAATACTCAAAATTGCCAATTTTATCAAACATTATATACGTAAAAACGTGAATTTTACGAAATATTCAAAGTCTAATATTTTGTAGAAAAATTAACATAACGGTTCCAAAATTTTACCACATATGTATAATAGCTATGTGAACACCCAAAAAAATTTTCAGGTCGCTATCTTAAAAATTGCCTGAGTTATCGTGAAATATAGAAATTGAATTTGTCAAAATTTCATTTTTCGTGAAAAATGCCGCTTTTTCGTCATTTTTTCGAAGTTTTTTCTACCGCTTAGGGTCAATTTTGAGAAATTCAAAAAATGACCTAAATAAAGTACCAACTAGATCCACTTTGCTACCGGAAACATACCCTATTCGTGATAATCGGAGCATTATTTCGGGTAGTAAAAATGTCTTCAGAATAAAAAAAAAAAAAAAAAAAAACAAAAAATAATCACACATCATTGTAAAACCAATACATTCTTCGCTTCGCTCAGAATCTAAAATATGGTTGAAGTTTTATACGAGTATTTTCAATATTTCATTAATTGGGTCATTTAATATAATCACAATTTATTACTTGTAATGTATTACTTTGTAAAAATATGTGTTTTAATATTTTATCGTTATTTACTAAAGAATAGCTTATTCTCCTTCAAATAAAAAATCTTTTTATTTATTCAAGTGTTTATATTATATATACAAAATTTTATCGAATTATTTTATTGTGATTGTTATATTGAAATTGAAATTGTATTCATATTTTATGATTATTATATTATATCGAGGTAAGGTGGACATAAGATATTATTAATGTAACTATAACATGATTAAGATTTTCGTTATATATATATATATATATATATATATAGTTTTATCACAGAATAATCTGTTCTGTGGTTATATTATTAATTATTATATATAAAATATAATAATATATTATATTATTTAATATTTTATACAATTTGTAATGATTTTAACTTTGTTCTTATCAGTAAACCATAAGGTCAATAACGATAACATAACATTATACCTACACCATTATTACCCGAAAGTCAGGTAACCCTAAAGTTACCTTAGCTTAGATTATAATATACTGATTATGCTATTGTAAATATTGAAGGAGAGAAAAAAATAAACAAAACAATAATTTATATCGTTTTAGAATTTAGATGATTTATATAATATTTTAATGTTTTAATTGTAGGTTACAAATTATTCTATATACTCGTAATATAATATATTAAGCATTATATTTTTATTTCACTTTTTCTGTATGACTTTTAGAGTTTATATGACTACATATTTTTAAATACGTATAATAATTATTAATATGATTTTTGTTAATAATTTAACAAATCATTTAATGACAGTTTACATAATTATTGTTTGTTTTATTTATATTAACGTATTGGCTGGTAAATAATACACTATTTATTATTTTTTATACATTATTATATTAATAAAAATGAGTTATATTTAATTTGTAATACCTATTTAGGTATATAATTAATATAAATTATTTGATATAATTCATAATACGAGTATATCAAAATACTAATTAATATTTTATCACTTTAATATCCTAATATCTAATACCTAGCAATATTTTAAGTGGAATTATTGTGGATCTCAATTATTATTATAACTTTACAAGTGAAATAAGCATAAACTAATTAAAATTATAAATATAAATTATTGTTTATTAAAAAAATTTGATTAATTGATAATAAATTCTTTCAAATTATATAATATTTTCATGATATTCAATATTTCTATGAATGAATTGCATATGGCTTGATTTATTTTAATGCATTGTGTTTTTATTGTTAATACCTATAATTTATATTATGAAACTTTAAGTCTATTTTCAAAAATATAAATTATGATAATTGATAACAATTATATAGGTAGGTAGATAAATAATATTATATTATCTTAATTTAAAATATGTTTATTTTTATTTAGTCTTGTAAAAATCAATTTCTCGTCCAATTTAAAATATTTTTATATTGATTTAAAACAATTTATGTAGATACTCTTTGTTTGCTCAATATGAAAATATTAAACATAGTAAATAAGACGTGCCGTCAAATAGTCCCAGATTTGTTAGCTTGGGGGTGATAAGCACCACTAGTTATTAAATTACTTCCCAAAATGTACTCGTATATGTAAATATAATGTAATATATTATTATTCAACGACAAACCGGGCAGTATTTTACAAAGAAAAACATAATCAATTTACAAAAAGATAACAATAAAATAAAATAAATAGTCAAATAACAAAGAATCATTTTTAATCTAAAACAATATTGGGGAGGCCAAATATTCTGTGCAATTGATTGTTATACTAATAATCATAACTCATAAGAAAATAAAGAATGGAATGTTAAATGAAAAAGTGTACTATTTCTATTATTATGTATAGAAACACGGAATAAAATGTTCGAGAGTTTTTTTTTTTTATAAATAAAGATACCACCTAATAATATACGTATTATATTACTATTAAGTATTTTTAATAATATACCTATTTACTTAGTTAATGAAAAATGAACTGTTTAAGTTAATGATAAATAAAACTTTATAAAAATTTGTTTACTAACCCATTATATTTTAAAATAGAAATATAATTATTACAAATTATCCCTATAGTAGTAATACTGTATCAGTGTGATTATCAATACCTACAGGTATTGACAATATCTTTATTAATTATTATATATTATTATATCTACTATTATATTGTTTATCTTTAATACTTACTTATAATTTTTTTAGACGAAAAAGAAAGTAAATATTTAAAATTTAAAAACATTTATTTAATTAATTATTATTTAATAATTCATTATAAAAATATGGGTTGATACCACAGAGTAATAAATATATAGAGGTGCCCTTTCTTATTCTGCATAACTAACTAATATATGATGCCGAAAATGGCTTTAAATGATTAGTTCAAATAATTGACAAATACGTAGTGTTGTAATCAAAATAAACTTGTGGTAATATTTTGTGATTTTATAATTTGTAAACCGTAAATAGTTTTCTATTTTAAAATGCGGAGTTTATGTAGTGCTATATAAAATTTGAAGACTGAAGGTTAGAAATTATATCGTATACATCGAAAGAATTATGATGATCCAATTAGAATCAAATCCAAATGACCTATTCATAATACAAGTATATATGCCTACGTCAGGAACTGATCACTGATGACGAAGATGTTGAAGAAGTATATGCTGAAATATAAGAACTACTAAAACTCACAAAAAGAAAAGATAACGATTTTATAATGGGCAACTGGAATGCTGTTGTAGGTGAAAAAAGACGGTAGACAAGTGAGGAATATGGACTAGGTCAAAGAAATGCAATAGGAGACCAATTAGTGTGAATTTAGTAGAGGAAATAGTCTCGTGATTGTGAATACAATGTTTGAAAAACAGAAGAGAAGAAAATATATATAGAAAATGCCCAGCGATATAAGGAGATTCCAGATTGACTATATATTAGTGAGGAATCGTTTTAGAAACCACGACAGTTCTTGAAAAAGTTATCCTGAAGGAAATTGTGTCAGTGACCATCAACTAGTGGGTATGAAATTTTGTGTAAAGTTTAAAAAATCGTTTAAGTTGAAAGAAAACTAACCAACTATAATTTTAACTATTTGGAAACCTTGGAAGTAGTAGAGGATCTAAAGAAGAAGATGATAAAATGTACAACAATAATGAAGAACGGGAAGATCCAGTAGTCAAAATATGAGGTATAATAAAAGACACTGAAATAAATAGCGCTAATATAACATTAAATATGAAAAGGAAAACTTAATAAAAATTAGATCACCTCAAATATTATAGACTTGATTGAGGAAAGACGAAAATACAAGCGTCAACTGACATAGAATTGCAACTAAAATATCGAAACCTAAGAAATCGTATAAACAGAAAATCGAAAAAAGCAAAAGAAGAATGATTAGATCAACATTATGCTGAAATAAACGATCTTTTTAGAACAAACAGGCTTATCAAGCATATGGACTCTTAAATGCTTCCTTAAAACAACAAGACTAGAAATAATAATCTATAAATAAATCCTCGATTGAATTTTCTTCTCTGGTACTCTGTTAGTTTGTTACAATGTGATTCATTATTTGATCACCATTGACACAGTCGCGAGCTGGGTGGTCTTGGAACCCCCATTTAAGTAAAAGAGCACCACATCGACCATGACCTGTTCGAAGTCTATTTAAAGCTGACTAGGTGCTATAAGAGAGATTCATCTCTGGGATTCCTTGATTAGGGTCGGGTATTAGCTTCTAGTTTGGTGCAAAACTGCAAAGAAGCTAACCCACTCTTTACACCATTTCTCAGCACTATCATATTCTGAACTGATCGGTTTTTAGGCCGTCTAACCAGGTAAACTCCTGGATTTGACTTACTTCTCCGGAGTTCGGAGTAGCATCTAGTATAAGAGTGATCGTTTTAGGTCTTTAGATTTCTTAACAGTTTTTATAAGTGCTTCTTTCCTTCGTTGGAAGTTTAATGTTTGTCAGAACCGGCAGCCACTGAAGTGGTATGGATTTTATAGTGCCACTGATTGTTCTCATAACGCTGTTCAGTTGTATATATAATTTATTTACGTGTGCATTATTACATTAAATTTGGGACCCGAACTCCACTGTATACTATACACTACGTCCGAGCTGTTATCTTTAAGGTTTTTATATAGGCACTCCAACCCGTACCAGATAACATTTGTACGAGGTTACACCGAGATCGAATCTTTTTACTTAGGGTTCTCAGATGCGCGTTAAATGTTAACGCACGAAAAAATTCGAAAAATGACCTAATTAACGTACCAACTACATCCACTTTCCAACCGGAAACATATACTTTTCATGAAAATCGGAGCATTATTTTGGGTAGTAAAAGTGTCTTCAGATATAAAAAAAAAAAAGACACACATTATTGTAAAACCAATACGTTTCTCGCTTCCCTTAAAATCTAAAATATATATATAATAAGTTAATAAATGTACATTTATATTTACGTGGTAAGGATCATGAGAACCATTGAACCAATAATAATTGAAGAATCTAATACACGGAGAAAAAATGGGAGTGCGCACAACAGATGAAACTCGTTCAGTTGACATCATACCTATCTTTTTTATCATGAGTAAAATAATAATCTAATCTAAAGATTCCCTCACTTCGTTTTCACCAATAGATAATGCTATGCAACTATAGTTTTTTCTAGTGATATCAAAACTTGATAAAATTAACGACCTCCCACTCAGTTAACATCACTAGATGCATAGACGTATACATCTATACTCTGTTCCAAAAGAGAAGACACGAAGCGGTGACCAGTTTTCGTTCGGCGGCGCGCATTCCCCACCTACTCCAATAACGTATGCTCACCAGCGACCTCTGACACCAAGCTGCATCGTTAAAAACCATTATACGGCGCGCTTGGATTGTTGACATCTATGACACTTGGCGAATATACGTATAACCTGTCACCTGATAACTGTGCAAGTGTACACGGCTATTGTGTGCCGCATTTTAATTACGGTGTATACATCGTCGGCAATGATCGGAAATGATCGGCCGTCATTCGCTATGCGCAGAACCCGTGTCTTCTCTTTTGGAACAGAGTATATGACTATACCGCTCATAGTGAAAATTGCCATAGCGTAATGTGGGATGTGGCGATGCGGGGAATGTTAACGTAGGATGTGGAATGTGGTCATGTGGTGATGTGGTTCCAGTATACTCCTTTTCATACTACTTTCGGAAATACGATTTTGAGCGAAGTTCATCAGATAATATTTATTTACTTATTTAGACCCCATTGATATTAAACATGATGTTTAATATCAATGTTAGACCCACTCGAAATAAATCTAATCTAGTGTCCATAGCTAATCATTATAAATTTATAATATTATTATTTATTAACGTTCCTGATAAACTATTTTCTTTAATCGGCCACGTTGACAAAAATTTCTGGAAAAATATTGAAAGAATGGCAATCGGGTAATCAATATGTGAGTAATGGACAACGTAACCGCGTAAAATTCAACGATTTATAATTACATTCAAATTTTAATTATAACATTATCCTTTTATGACCATTATCGGATTATGCTTTCAACGAATATATACTGTATTCTTCAATTTTTTATATACCTATTATTTGTACTAATTTTAAACTACATTGCAATAGAACAGTTTTATTATACAACTTTTGCGACTATGCGAGTATTATATTAATATATTACCTAATTATGTTACAATTGGTTTTTGTTTATTTACAAATTTTAATTTTGTATTATTTATCTTTAATTATAGAATGCAAAAGTAAAATTTAATAATTTATATTTTATAATAACATACAATTTTCTTTATATTACAAAACAAAAATAATTAAGGAAATGTTTATATTGTTTTTTTTTAATGTTATAACTTATAAAAATAAATAATTATTATTATTGTCTATAAAGACTAAAATATAAAAATGGTGTCTACACTTCAATCGTATGTTATGTACAAATTAAAGTATTAACTACAACTGGAAATTACAAGAATAAGAGAATAGTGTATTTAAAATAATATACGTAGATACCTATATTATTAAATTATATTTTGCATGTCAATTGGGATCTAAACAATCGATCGATAACCAATATACCTATCGACAATTATTCAATGGATAAACATTTAATGAATGCAGGGGCGTTCCGAACGGGGGGGTAGGGGGGGTGTCTACCCCCCCAAGTAGTTTATCTCAGTCGGCAAAACGCAAATTTGGCAAAAAATTTGACATAGTCGGCAAAATGTTACTTTTATTTCAATTATAAAATCATCGTCGCTTTTAGCGATTATAGGTATTATTTATAGCGTTATTACTATAAACTATTTATGTAGACATAGAGAATAGCAAAGACTATAAATGGCAAATATGCGTATCACTGTGTTGCTAATATACCTCTTTAGTCCTTACTTTATTATGGTAATACCGCTGTTAGGTATGGTTTAAAATAATCGTGAATATTCTAAAAATATCCGCATTATGCATCAACGACCTAATCTATATTTCCCTCTAACCGCCCAATCAAGTTTATATACTTACACGACCGGGTGTGTACTATGTGTCTATGTGCGTTAATTGTTAGATTTGTGTTATAAATTTATAATATGTGGTGTACCGTATAATATGAAATTTGTATTTATTGTAATCTTATTGTAACGTTATTGTGTTTATGTATTATTTTACCTTTTACGTTAGTGATTGGCGATAATTTGGTTTGCAGTTTTTGTATTTTGTTTAATAAGAATGTAATTAATATTATCCAATACTAACTTTAATAATATTTTTAGATTCTGAGCGAAGCGAAGAATGTATTGGTTTTACAATGATGTGTGATTATTATTTTTTTTTTTTTTATGTCTGTGTACAAAAATACTACCCGAATTAATGCTCCGATTTTCACGAATAGGGTATGTTTCCGGTAGCAAAGTGGATGTACTTGGTACTTAGATCATTTTTTGAATTTCTCAAAATTGACGCTATGCGGTAGAAAAAACGGCGAAAAAATGACGAAAAAACAGCATTTTTCGCGAAAAATGAAATTTCGACGAATTCGATTTCTATATTTCACGATAACTCAGGCAATTTTTAAGATAGAGACCTGAAATTTTTTTTGGGTGTTCACATAGCTATGATATATATTTGGTAAAATTTTTTTACTAAATATAGAACTTTGAATATTTCGTAAAATTCACGTTTTTACGTATATAATGTGTGATAAAATTGTCAATTTTGGGTATTTTGGTCTGAAAATTTTACTGAAGTATACTTACATATTACTTAACATCATACTAAAATATTATAAAAATCCCAAGTCACAATTTTTTTTTTATAGCTCTTTTAAGTTGATATTTGTAGTTCAAACGAAAATTATAATCTGACTGAACTTCGCTCAGAATCGTTTTTTCGAATGCAATGGTTTATCCTGTGCGGCAGGAGTATCAGCTAATCTTTTTTTTTTTAATATTTTTTTTTATTTTCTGGATTATGTACAAAACTTAATACTTATTAACCCTACACTGCATGGTGTCGCCATATATGTGTATGATACAATTTTTCAAGTTGGATAATACGTTCATTAGTATTGAAAAAATGATATAATAATTAATTTATGGTATAATCAATTTTTGAATACTATTGATTTTATTTATTTATTATTGACAATCCTACTCCTAGAAGATAGCGTTAGTTATTTAGTAATTTAATAAATTCGGAATCAGAATTCTCATAGTCGGCAATTTTTCAAACTGATACCCCCCCAAATAGAGAAGCTTCGGAACGCCTCTGAATGAATGCAAATGACAAATAGTATAAAACATAATTAATTAGTTATTAGTTTATTACACACACAGATAAAAATTAAAATTAAAAAAATATACAATATAAATTAAAAATAAAATATTATAAAGGATATTGTGAACAAGTTAGATATTCTAAAATTATTTTACCAGTCAGTGAGATTATTAAAAGCTGTTTGTAAGTATTTTTTTCGTCGTAGTTGAATGTTACTTGGACGTGGCTTTGGAGCACCTCTAATAATATTTTCTAAATTTGATTTTTATTACTTAATGATTTTATTTTATACGATTTATTATTTATATTTATTAAATGTTTATTGTCCGTTTCGGTAAATTGGCTGTTGGTCAATTGGGTGTCGGTCGATTGACCCAGTCCCGTCACAATTGTTCATGAGAGTCTTACCCTATAACCACGCCTCCAGAATAATTAATTATACACTCTTTATGGATGGTTTCATGTTTATCTGTGGTTTCATGTCAATTTATTCACCATTATCAGCCTGACTTTGATAATCAATGTTTTCTATTTGTCATCTAAAATTAATCTCAAATAAAATTATAGGATTAGTTACAATAACTTTTCTTTTGATTTTCCACTCAATATTCAAATAATCTAAAAAAGTTTTAATCTTAATTTTGAGTGATAGTTTGATACATTATTTTTTAATTCTTACAACATTTTATCTTCACCACGATGCCCAATTGATAAATAGGTGTGTAATAAAATATCAACTAAATAAACATAAAATTTATATCAGAATTATATTTTATGTGATATATAAGTTTTTCATTACCTTGTACTTCTACCACATTTTACCATTACACTAACGAATAGTCTCGTGAAGAATGTTATTTTTCTGGTTTGATTCGGAAATTAAATTTAAAAAAATGTAAATAATGTTTTCCGTTTTATTTTCAATATTGTATTTACACATTATTAAATATAAACGATGTAATAAACTAATAACACAATAAACATAACTACACAATTTATACTAGTATCTGTAATCATAGTTGTACACGGACACACTGTAAGTTGAGTATCACCAGTCTGTCGATGTTATATTTTCATTATAAAATAAAAATAATTCTTATTGGATAAGAACCAGCACAAATTGTTATGTGAAATCGATTGCAGTGGAATGATACCTAAAGCCTGGTTTCCATGAATTGTGTATATGTCGAATATTCTTTATTCGTTGATACTAATCATGTAACCGTAATAGGAACGAAGTAGCTTCTAGTACAATTAATAATCGGTATTCGTATATTCGTTATTCGTTGTTCCCTATTCGTCACTTTTCCACAAATTGTTGGTAAAAATGACACGATCAAAGAAACTTAAAGGAAATTTCAAGACCAAAAATATCGAATATTCGGCAAATACATGAGTCGAAGGAACCCGGTTTAATATTAGATTTTAATAAATTCCATGAATGGATAAAATAAAAATACCTTATTAAAGCTGGCGGCTCTGATGCAATGATTGTCATGTATGAAACCTCCGAAGTACGATGAAGGGGTGGACGGATCATCTAGAAATATTTATAACTATTATTATCGCCACGTACGGTATCCTATCAAGGGTCTGCAGAAATTCTAACAGTTGCGAATGAACATTCATTTAATTATAATATACCTACCTATATTTTATAAGAATTTTTAACATACAAATTTACCATGAAAAATCCAGCTAACATATTATAATATTGCGTGTTATTTAACCAGTTAATAGTTATATAATATAAATTTATATACTCGATTCAAAATGAGATGTAACTCTAGGCGCACGTGTTTTGAACGGCGGCGGTCAGATTCCACCTATTTATTCTTCCGCTCCATTCGAACACTTGTTATTAGACATCACGGAGCGCGGCGCTATGTATACATGACTATATAGACAAATTAACTCTCACGCAGTGGTCGATTTATGGGGGGGGGCGACGTGGCGATCGCCCCCCCTTGGGCTTTTTTTTTTTTTAGCATGTTTTTATCAATAAATAATAGTTGTGTTGTTAAAATATTTTAAGTACTAGAAATAGACTTATATGCATGCTTATCAATTATTTACTTTAGTTTTAGTTTTAGATTTAGTGGTATAAATTTATAATCCTGTTAACAGTCCTGTTATACTGCTGCCCATTTATGAAGAAAAAAAATCTTCCTTTTTAATATACAGATGAAAAACTTTGCATCCAAATTCCAAAATGCTTTGCATATTTTTTGTTTTAATTTGTAGATTGAAAACATGGTTAAGATCCCGAATGGGTGAAAATAGACTAACTGGTTTGGCTTTATTGCATACGCACAAAGATATTAATATTAATATAGATGATATAATAAATAGGTTCGCCAATGAAAAAAAAAAGAAATATACAATTATTAATATAAATTATTATTATTATTTATATTAAAATGTATTTTATATATAAATAAATATAAATAAAAGTATCTACATTTAATTATAAGTTTGGAATTTTCTTTTTTTTCATAAATTGCTTAAATTACAGTCAAGCACTTTATACATCACTCATATTAAGTATTCCTAATCGCCCCCCTTAAACAACCTTCAGATCCACCCCTGCTCTCACGACGTTCCAGATGACAACTATGAATACTTCACGAGCGGCCGTACTCCACTACACCACGCACCACGCTCAACGGCCGCCGCAATGCGCAAAAGTACAATCTCATTTTGAATCGAGTATAATTTAGCATTTAAGTGTCAATATTTACTTATTTGTGATTATATTTTAACTTTTATATAAGTATTTTTCAGTTTACAATTATTTAATACAGCAGATAACAATTTCATACTATTTAATAATTATATATTATATTTTAATCTTAAATTTTATTTAGCTCAACTATATGATAAGGGTTATAATCGTAAGTTTTTAAATAATAATACATACTTATAAATTATTATTTCAGATTTGTTATTAAACTAATTTAAAATGCAGTGGTATTATTTGATCCCCAGTTAACGAGTTGTGTCCCAATGATAAATGTTAGGTACATGAGTTGTGTCCCAATGATAAATGTTAGGTACACGAGTTGTGTCCCTAAAAGTGATTTTCATTGGTTAGTTCAAAAATACAAAGGTCTCGCGAAACGAGGTTTTAGGTCACACGAAATCACTGCCTATCCGCACCAGTATCCGTTCAATGGGTAGGTATTAGGTATGCTTTAGTATTTTGGTGCGTAGCCCCAATGCCCCATCCCCACGAAAAGTGCAGCAAAGCGTCGCTTGAGGAAGTGAGCGAAACCGACAGGCGTATACTCGTCGCGGAATAAGAAGGTACCTCGTCGCGCAGGCGGCAAACCGGTTTCCCACCGCAACCTTGTCATAGTTGGACACCACTTGTATTGCATACAGAACGCCAATATTAATTAACTATTATTATTATACACCGCGCTCATTTGACTACGCGTACGAGTGGAAGACGTGTCCGTTATTAACGAATAATCGTTATTTATCGATAAACGAACGAAACACTACAACACGGTGTACAATGTGCATATTTGACACAGCGCTGTATATCAATTTCGTTTCGTTTTTGCTAGCCAATTATCGACCACCTGCGCGCGATGAACCTGTTTTGGTCCGCCGCCCGGGTACGTTCTTATTCCGCGGCGAGTATAGTGTGCGTCCCTTCCACTTGAAAAGAACTGCGATTTTTCTTTTTTTTTTGTATCTTCACTATACCAATTAAATAATATATACAATATATATATAACTTATTACATAAGTTAAATAGGTAACCGAAACCAACGCAACACTCGTGTAACCTATAAAAACTTAGAGACACAATTCGTATGACTTAAAACTAACGTAGGGACTCAACTCGTGTAACCTGAAAAAAATCGAGGGACACAATTCGTGTAACCCGAAAAAAACCTATGGATAGTATTTGGGACACAACTCGTTTGCAGCCATTTGATCAATAGTTTTGTTGAAAAGCAGGAAATTTATCGAAAATACTTTTTTAATATACTTGTGTTTAGGAACGGTTTTAAAATGCATAATTTTATTATATACTTGATAGTTGATAGCCTAATTCATGTTAGCTACGGATCAGCAAAACGCAGCGCGTGCGCAGGTGTGCGTTTCATGGTTGTTCATGGTCGCAAGTCCCATATCCGCCGGCGGTACGTGTGTCATTTTCTATTCTCTATTGTCATCCCCTTCTGTGCTCCAGGCTGCGTTTGGTTCTTTTTGATACGTTGTTGTGATCATGAACACACACTCCATCGCCGTCCTCGTTGTTGCGTTGTAGTCGTTCGTTTAGTCTTTTCTTACCGCCATCGACGTTGTTTTTTGTGAGGACAAATATTTTTGGTTGTGTATAACAGCCGTTGTCGTATTCGCCAATACGTCATTTCGGGATTTCTATCGTCGCCTTTTGACGTTAACACGTTTTCTATTGACGTAGTCGTCGCATTACTCTCGCTGTCGCTTATCGCATTTTGTAATTTGCACGAATCGATCATTGCGACCCAATCCACCTACCCGGATCATGGTCATCATGTTTGCCGTCAATCAAGGTCGTAGGTAGCTAATATTATTAACATAATTACAATATTTGTGATGTATTTGTATTTATATTCAGGTTAGTGTACAACCTTTTAGTTTAAAGCGGCCCCCTATTCCCTGATATTTGTTAACTATTTAATTTTAAAGTTATTTTATTTAATACAGTCCACTTTTTATACTCAAAATTTTCTATTATTCGTTGTGCCTTCTATCTGTATCATCTCCTTTCTTATATTCTCCTTCCAATCGTTTTAGTGGTATCTATGTATGATAGTTCGAAACCAACCTATAGACAATACAATCTCGATAGGCGTTTCGGCTATACATTTTGGACCTTCGGGCCGGATGGTCCTATTTGTTCATCAATATGCCCGAGAATATAGAAAAATGGCTCATTCGTGATCGACTTTCACGAGCATTGAAATCCATTAAAAATATACGTACTTTCACTATTCAAGCCCAAGATAATCCTGAGAAACTCGCTTTATTATCAGCTCGTATGGCCCGTATGGGTTTATTAGAGAAGGCAATGGATTTATTGAATGAGAAACAAGCTGAGGTTATTAACGCTTTCGTTGTCCTTGAACGTAGTTCCTATTTTGAAAAAGAAGATTCTCCTTTGGTCAATCAGATGGAACTATTTTATTTTGAAATTTCACATTTTTTTTAATCAAATTATTACTAGCCCTATAATACTAGTATTATTAAAAAAGAAGTTGTTCGATCTGGTCAAACTTTGCCAAAAATTGAACTTCCACAATTTGATGTAATTTTTGTAATTTTGTTATAACACAATAGAGGATAAAGTACAAAATAGTTATTTTTCTATTGTATTTTATAATACAGGTATATTTATCTGAAGCTGAACAATGCAAATAATAATCATTTAAAAAATAAATTTTCTCGTTTAATTATTAAACAACACTCCAATACTTAATAGAAAAAATAATTATATTTATTAGTTTAATGTAATTTTTGTGTATTTGAATCATTATAGTTTTACAAAATGAAAATGTACAAAAAGCTTTTATACAAGGACTTAAATTTATGTGTATGTTTTATTCAACAAATTAATTATAAAATAATTATGTTTCTTCATTTATTTATATTTTTGTATTACTGTATAATTGCCATATGTTAATATTATTATTTTATGAGAATAACATAATTTTCAATTAAAAACTATTTAAAAAATTAAACACCTAAAATATATAAATTTTGGAAAGTTGTAACGAATAATTCAACAAATAAACACTATACAAGGTGTCCCAGATCTATTTATTTATTGAAATATCTCCGCGAAAAATTAAGATTTTTGAATGCTGCTTTTTTAAAATTATTAGTTAGGTATACTATATTACTTCTATTACTTTTTTAAATTAAATCATTTCCGAAAAAATAAATAACTTTTCTTTTTTAAGTTTTGTTAAATTTGAAGATAACCAGTTAATAGAAAATATTTGTATCATAATTTTGATGTGTCGACCTACCAATTTAATGAAGATGCCGTTTTTTTTTTTTTTTTAATGTATTAAAAAAGTTATATTTCTAACGTTATTATTTGTAATAATTTAATAAATTATATCATAGATTGTAAAATTCATATTATCAAATATCATAAGTCATACCCAGCACAGACACAGATTTCTATAATATACTATATATAATATAATATAGATGATATATTATTATAGAAATCTATGTACCCAGATAGTAACTTCGAGGTGGATAATTTTCATAGATATAATTACTTTAAAAATATTGTTAATTGATGTTTGATAATAATTGGCAATAGGCATACTCATGAACATATAATAGTATATTATGTATAGGCACGCCTTTACATATCTTTAATTTTATATTTAAAATTAATAACGAATAGTATATTAAATGTAATATTACACAATATTAAGTTATATAAATATATATGCGTATAAGGTATAATAGGTAACTGTATTTTAGATTCTGTGCGAAGGTTATTAATGTATTGGGTATTATGTATTAAGGTTATGGGAATGTATTGGTTTTTCAATGATGTGTGTCTTTTTTTATTTTTTATTTTATTTATATTTTATTTATTTATATAGTTAATAGTTATTATTATTATTATTATTATTAATATTTAGTTGTTTATACAAAAATTACCCCATACCTTGTTTGATGATCGTGAATATTCAATAATACTAAAGTGCATCGGCATTCGGCTGAAATGTATCAATACATTTTTACCATATACTTATTGATTGTTATTAAATTTGTTATATTTTCAATTTTATTCATAACAAAAATATATATTTAATAATATAATACAAATATTGTTAATACGTATATTATATTGTTATGAATAAAGTATTTATTTATCTGAATAGGTACTTAAAAAATTAATATTAAGCATAACTATTTTAATGATTAAATAGTGCATATTTAAAAATCAGCCACATCCCCCCATTGACAAAATCTAATCGCCACTGATTTTATGTCTACATTTTAAATAAATTATATATTTATAATATTAATTTTTCCTTATTATTTTATAAAGGTTATCATGATTATTCTGGATATAAAAAAATGTGTGACAACTATGAAACTACAATTACAGGTAATTTACAAGGAACATAAATTTCAAATTTATTAAAGCTCATTACACACTAGGCACACACATAGGTTTGTTCGCTCGTTTACGCGATTTTTAATCGCCTGCGCCTACGAAAAACCCGCGCCAATACGATGATGAAATAATCTATAACCTCGTGGTTACTCGTGGTGAACAGTCATTTTGTGTGTTGTTTCTACGGTTGTTCAAAATTAATTTTTAGTTAATTTTTAAAAAACCGTATTTTTAATATTATTCAATTCATAATAGTGATTAGTATAAACTTTTAAATTGTATTTTTTAATTGTATTTGAATAATTAATAATTGGATTAATATTGAAACATGTCTACCGACTTCCGACTACCACCAACACTAAAATTGAAATGGTAAATAAAAATCGCCTAATATGGCGAACAAAACGCTTGGTGTGAATAGTTTAATTCAAAACAATGTGTTTAATTTTAGCGGTTGAAGGCGAATGTTTGCCTAAAATTAAGGCTGTTGGAAGTCGATATTATTTTCATGCATATTATTATTTATCATATTATTTATAAGCAAAAGAAAAATTAAGACCCTTCCAATTGTTCAATTTTAATTTTGAAAAAATGTCTGAACTTGTGAACCTTTTTTCTATGTTATGTAGGAAATAGTTTTTTATTTTTTTTATTTTATGTATTTTTAATATACAAATTAAAATTAGAAAAATCAGTAAACTTATAATATTTTATATTGAACGATCCAGATATAATATTCAAAATCGATTTCCTACATAACGTAGAAAAGAGGGATACGAATTCAAATATGTTTACAAAATTAAAATTGGATAATCGAAACTATGCTAATTTTTCTTCCGCTTATGGTGCTTTTAAACAGTTATTCAGATCAAATATAATTTCAGTAGTCCAACAATGACATGTGCATGCGCGTGTGACCGTTAGTGTATTTTCTAACCCGTATAGGTATTTCCAGTATACTATACAATCTTTGATGACGCATCTACTCCCACTAATGATCATTTACGTTTCACACAAACACACTGCGTAACGAGAAAAAATTATAATATTGCCTATACATAACTCCTTAATAAATAGCCGCTTCCAACAGCCTTAAACATGCGCGATCAAACGCGGACGACTGCGGTTTTTAACCGCACGGTTTTTCCAGTGTGAATATACCGATTTGATCATGGCTGTTTATTACCAGCGAATAATCGCAGCGGTTTTTAATCGCGTCCGTGCGCGAACAAACCGCCTAGTGTGTAATGAGCTTAACAATATACCTACTCGTAAATTAAATTTATTAAATTATTTGAGTCAATAAAATATCAGTTAATATCAATAATTATTTTACATAATTTTTTATTTATTAATTATATTGAATTTTAATTAGTAATAAATAATAATTATACAAGTTAAAAATATACATTATAAATTATTTTTCCAAAACTATCTATTGCCATCCACTATCAATCCTCCAGGGCCTATTTTTTATTGAACACTGAACCCCGACAGAAAGTGTGTAATCTGAAATTGGAAGTGTACTTCGAATTCGAGAAGTGTTTACCTACATAATACTAATAAATATGACTACTGGATAGATAGTAGGTAGTACCTATACAGTATACATTTTTCAAATTTTTAAAAAAGAATATTTTTTAGTTTTTTATTATTAATTCTCATTTATCATTGACGATTATCGACTATCGTGAATCTGATATCATCGGTGGTTATAATGTTTTCATTGTAGACCAGTAGTTACAATGTTATGTATTTATGTTCATGTCTCGTGTTTAAAAAGCAGCGCAATCAACAGAGGATAGCGCTAAGGGTTAAATTATAACTCAGTGATATAAAAAAAATCATTATCATTATTGTTTCCTTTGTTTTTTATGTCCCTTTCTCTCGGGCAGATTGATCAATCTAGCATAAATTATTAACATAGAAGGAAGAAAAGTAGTCAACACTATTTCCGTCAACTACTATTAACAGGGGCTGCAGGCGCTATTTAGGAACCAGTTAGAGGGACAGCAGCTACTTTAGCACCTTGAAGGACGTTATGAATAGTATTCTTTGACTCAATAACAGTTTGTAAAGTCACAACAACCAAGCTCCAACAGTACCCGGTGTTATGGAAAGCATTCCTTCGAAAGGGACAGGCTTATGTGGCCAACATGTAAGCCCCATACACATCAAGAGTAACAGGGTCATCAGGAGAGATGCTGGGAGACATCTGACCTTAAAGGAAACCAGCCCCAAAAACAGGGCTATGACTGAAGCCACCGCTATAATCTGCATCGAAGAAGACCACTATAATCCACTCCTCTCCTTCGGTGAAGAAGTCAGCAACTCGCCTAGAGAGTTACTGAAAGTCGAAAAAGTTAGAGGTACGCAGACGGAATGAGGAAGGGAAGGCATGGTCCTCTCAGCAGTTTAGGCTAGAAAAGGCAGACATTGTGTTGAACGTATCGTCCAACATAACTCAGACTATCATCCTAGCAGATAACACAATATCAACGGAGAAATTCAGCACACTAACAATCAGTGAGGTGTCAAGGATGGAGTTGGATATGGTGACATCAGAAGTAGAGGACGAAGTCAAGGAACGGACTAAGTTGGAGACGCTCCATTGCAGTTGCAGACGTAATATTGGAAAATTAGAGGAAATGAATTATCACTTTTGCATAGTGCTTTCATGCATAAATCATTTTGTATTTTCATAAAACGCTGGTGCTTGTCACAGTAGGTGTAATACTTGCTAATTTTTCAAATAGAATATCTTCAACAATAAACTGTTTAAATTTTTATTTATATCATCTCTGAGATATGAACATTATAATAAATCTGTCTGTATTTGAGTTTTTTGATTTGAAGATATGGCTCTAATCAGGGGCATAACTGGATGAAATATACCGGAGGTCCAAAAATTATTGTAATTGGATTTTACAAAAAATAATAATAATGAAATTAATACTTAAACAATAAATTATGACACAGTTTATACTTTATTGATTCAATGATGTACATAAAGTTTCTCACTCCAAAAATTCAAAAACAAATATAATAATCATAATGCATCATTGTCTTGTATGATTTCTTCCTACCACTTACCAGCCGCGGGGGCCTAAATGTTTATATATTTGGGGAAACCCTAATTAAATGTGATATTTCAACCATGATTATTATTTATATACGTCCGGACAGGCAATGATAAACAGGAACCAGGTATGTTATACACAGCATTGACTATTTAACATTTATGATTTATTATTATATTTAATTCAATATAAATATTATTAAGTTTTATGTTTATTACATTTTTATAAATTAATAATTATTACAGTTTCCCTTTGGCCGAGATCACACTATGGCGGTTGTTGCGGCTATATTGTGGATCATATTGTGGAAGTGGTACTACCGCGCGGCGCAACCACGATAATGTAATCTCGGCCTTAATGTACTCGTATAATATTAGTGTTATAATACTTAATTCGAGAGGTGCAAAATAGTATGTTTGCACCTACGAAAAAATATAAGAAGGTGCAATGCACCCTCGTGCAACCCCCAGTTACGCCATTGGCTCTAATTCGACGTATTATTGTGTTACTTGATAATTGAATGAAATTAATGGCACTGAAAATTTCATTTTTTATTTTAAATTCCGTAAATAATAATTCAGAAGTATTTTTAAATGCTTCTTTTATTAATTCACCAACGGAAAATGGTTTTTTCTTCTTTTCTTATGAGTATGCTACTCTGAATTAAGCAGTAATTATATTTTACTCCAATGTATTTTGATTTTTAAAAACAGACTGCTCTTGATTCAGTTTAGATTTTATTGTTTTTAGCTTTTTTTTGTCATAAACTGGAATTATTTTGAGTCTATAAATCGAAATCTGCATGTTTAGTTCGATAATGCCTTTTTAAGTTTTCACGTTTGAAAATTGAAAGAATATCGCGGCATAATAAACATACACACTTAGGTACTTTTCAAATGAACAAAATAACTCTACCTCCCATTCCTGATTAAAATGATAATTTTAACACTTTATTTTTATTAATTTTATATTGTAAAATTTTTAAAAAATTCGTAAACGGAACGTTGCATATGAATAACTAACGTTCAATTTATAACTGACAATAATAAACTATTCTTAATTTCACGATCGACAATAATGTAATTAGAAATCCACATTGAAAATAAGATTAGGTAAAACAATAATATTTTATTATCGAATTATGTTTTATGACATTATATCGACTGATAAAGGTAAAATTAATTTGTATACGATCGACATAATTATATTTCTCTAAAACGATTGACAAGTCAATCGCGATCGAGTGGTTGGCAACAGCTGATCTATAATATATTGATTTCTATTTATAGAAATGGACCCACATAGTATACCAGTATAAGTGAATGTGTGTTATTTTTAGATAGACTTTGTGAAGTTAAATGTAAGCTATTTATTATTATGACTAATACTAAAAAATCAATATGTTTTTCTATAAAATAAAATAACTAAAATAAAATATCTATAGTGATATAAAAATATTATACATAATAATCCTTATTTAAATATTAAATATTAAAATTAATATATTAAATGTCACAATTATTTATCTAATATTGCATTATATAAAAGTTAATTTATTTGATTTTAGTTAATTCATATACATAAATATCAGTTTCTTCACTTTTAATATGAAATAAAACAATTTTAGATTACGCCATAAAATATTTTGTTGAACTTTATGAGAAATCCAATAAAAGTATGCGTAATATTATTATAGATAAATATAATACATATAAAATTTAAATATAATAATAAGGGTTTTAAAAAAAGTATTTTACATGGATAAAATACGTATAAGTTTTAATATATTAATATTATTATTGTGATTTTATATGTGGAAAAAATAATATTATTATATTTTTTGTATTAATATGTTGCAATTGTAAAATATTGTGTGATGTTGAACTATGACTGAACCGCGTATACGATAAAAATTTTATTCCTTATAGTTAGATCTCTGGAAACTTTCAATGTTTGTGCTTCGTGCAAATTCTTCATCTATTTGATAATTGTACATTATATACATTTATTAATAGACCATTAAGTTCTTAATGAATAAAATAAGTTTCTTCTTTCATTTTAAACAGTAATCATCTATAATAATTAGGGCTAAGGACTTTTAGGAGTTAGAATATTTTTTAATAATTATTGCAATACGAATTTATATTTAAAAAAATTGTTGCATATTTTGCATATTTGGTCATTTTTGATATGAATATATAAGTTTAAATAAACTAATAAATGTTTATTAAAATTAACTGAATTTTAAATAGATTTCTTGGGCTGAAATATTATTATACTATTTTATTTGTATAAATTAATGCAGTGCCGTAGCCAGAATTTTATTTCGGGGGGGGGGGGGGGCTTAATTTTTGATGGACAATTACCTACACATAAAAAATATTTTTAAAAAAAATTTTTTAATAGTATTTAAGTAATATAATATAAAATTAATTATTTCAAAAATTACTTTGGATAATTCTGGTACTTTACTAAGACATGATGGTTGAATAATAGCTGGAACTGGATCATCAATATCTTCAACGATATCTGTTGTATCTTCTTGGGTCTGAACATTTTTATGTTTATTCGTAAGCCAAGATGTAAGTGTATTTGGCATAAGAACTTTTCGTTTCTTATTTATATTGTACTTAATACTTAATACTTAATAAGGTTATAACACTATTATAATATTTATGTCTAAAAAATTATTATTATTATTTTATACAATTTAATGGAATGACTATTACCTATTAATATAATAATGTTGGCTTAATACTTCATTACAATATAATTTATAATTATAATTAATAAATTATCAATTATTATTTGTTATGATGACTTATGACTTTAGACATTTATGTTTATATTATAAGTGCAATCATTTTTAAACATATTTCTACTCTTATATTGTTATACTTTATATACGAATTAAGTTTTTAACAATAAAAATTTACTAATATATTTTTTAAGTATGTAAAATATTGCGAAAATTTATTTATAGATATTTAAACTTTTATGTTTATATGTCATAGGTTTGGATTTTATCTCCTATAAAACTTTTTCTGATAACGAAAAAAGTAAATATTTTAAAATAAGTATTATGAATAAATTTATAAATAATAAATCATAATTAATTATTTCATTATCATACTATATAATAAGCATATTTGTTTCTATCTCAAACAATGAGCACTAACTTAATCAGGTTAGTCTTTAATATCATAAAAAGACCATAAAATAGACGAAGGATTATGAATTATGATACTATTCTAATATCTTTTAATCCCAGAGAACTAGAATTTATGAACTGTTGAACTAAAACTAATATTTAAAATACTACCTAAATAATAACCATAATTTATGATATTAATATATGATGGTATTATGTATTATTTAAGTACAGTGTTAAAATTATGTTATGTAGAATTTATTTTAAAATTTATATTCATCAAAATAAAAATCTATTGGTGTTACAATGATGTGTGTCATACTGTCATTTTTCTTTTTTTTTTTAGGAATGGAGACACTTTTACTACCCAAAATAATCCTCCAATTTTCACGAATAGCATAAATTCAGGTTGGAAAGTGGATGTAGATGGTACTTCATTTAGGTCATTTTTCAAATTTCTCAAAATTGACCCTAAGCGGTAGAAAAAACGGCATTTTTCACGAAAACTGAAATTTCCACGAATTCAATTTTAATATTTCACGAATTTTGAAGATAGAGACTTGAAAATTTTTTTGGGTGTTCACATAGCTACTATATATATGTGCTAAAATTTTGAAATATAGGACTTAAAACTTAAATAAAAGACTTCGTAAAATTTTCGTTTTTACATATATAATGTTTGATAAAATTGGCAATTTTGTGCATTAATATCTGAAAATTTTACTGAAGTATATATACATATTACTTAACATCATGTCAAAATATTAGAAAAATCTCTAGTCTTAATTTTTTTTTGTAAAGCTGTTTAAAGCTGATAGTTTTAGTTTTTGCTTTTTGTTTCTTTGTTTTTATGTCTGAAGACACTTTTACTACCCGAAATAATGCTTCGATTTTCATAGCATATGTTTCCGTTTGAAAAGTGGATGTTGTTGGTACTTTATGTAAGTCATTTTTCGAATTTTTCAAAATTGACCCTATGTTTAAAACAACGAAGACTTTTATTAGGTACCCGAAATAATGCTTCGATTTTCACGAATAGCAAGTTTAAGTTTGAAAATTAGATGTAGTATAGTAATAATGAATATTATAGACATAAATATCAAACTTTTAATATATTAATAAATTATTTATTATATTATTTATAAAAGTATTTAAATAAAATTATTATTACTTACTATTGTTTAAATAAAATCATAAGAAAATTGATGTTTTTATAGAGCAAACCAATGGCAAGCCTTTGCCTAATTCTGATATTGATTCTGCAAACTTATGTGAAATAGGCGAGTATTATTTAATATTTTATTTTAGTTATTAAAATGTACATTTCATTATAATTATGTAGCTATAATATGTCTATAAAAAAGTATATTTGTCAAATTTGATAATTTTTTTCGAAGTTTGTTTTTTAGGTACCTAATTAAGATAATAATTATCTTAATAATTTTAATTAATTATTAATGTAATCAATCTAATTGTGGTACTTTTACAATTTATAAATAAAATGATAAGAAAAGTAATATTTTTATAGAAGAAACAAATGACAATACTTTGGATAATCCTAATAGTGTTCCTGCTAACATATGTGGAAGAAGTGAGTGTAATTTGATATTTTTGACAATTACTCAGCTTAAATACTGAGATACATCCTGTTTAGTATTTATAATAAATATTATAGGCATGAATATCAAACTATATTAATAAATTATTTATTATATTATTTATAAAAGTATTTTGTTAACAAAAATAATGATGTTTAAATTTAAACCTACATCATTTTTGTGTATCTGTTTATAAAGTAAATGTTAAAAATCTAATAAACTCTATTCTAAATAATGCTTTGAGTTTCAGATTCTGAGCGAAACGAAGAATGTTTTGGTTTTACAATGATCAATGATGTGTGTCTTTAAGATTCTGAGCGAAGTGAATTTGTTTTACAATGATGTGTGTCTTTTTTTTTTATGTCTGAAAACACTTTTACGACCCGAAATAATGCGCCGAAATAAGCACACCTATGTTTCTGGTTGGAAAGTGGACGGTGTTGGTACTTTATTTAGGTTATTTTTCGAATTTCTCAAAATTGACCCTAAGCGGTAGAAAAAACGACGAAAAACAGTATTTTTCGCGAAAAATGAAATTTCGACGAATTCGATTTCAATATTTCACGATAACTCGACAATTTTGAAGATAGCGACTTGAAAATTTTTTGGGGTGTTCACATAGCTACTATTAATATGTACTAAAATTTTGGAATATAGGACTTTGAATATTTCGTAAAATTCTCGTTTTTACGTATATAATGTTTGATAAAATAAGCAATTTTTGGTATTAAGGTCTGAAAATTTTACTGAAGTATACTTACATATTACTTAACATCATACTAAAATATTAGAAAAATCCCTAGTCTCAACTTTTTTTTATATAGCTATTTTAAGTTGATATTTTTAGTTCAAACGAAAATCTTAGAATCCATAACGAATATTCTTATTATTTCTCAATACTTTCACAATAAAAATTAATAGAAAAACCAATAAATTTGGAAAATTTTTGAAAATTTTATTGAAGCATACTGATATATAACTTAACGTATTTCCAAAATATTAAGAAATTCTCACGACTCAATTTTCTAAGTGGTAAAAGAAAACGACGAAAAAACGGCATTTGTCATGAAAACTCAAATTTCGACGAATTAAATTTCAATATTTCACGATAACTCAAGCAATTTTGAAGATAGAGACTTGAAATTTTTTTTTGGGGGTATTCATATAGCTACTATATATATGTGGTGAAATTGTGGATTCGTTACCTTAATTTTTCTACAAAATATAGGATTTTGAATATTTCGTAAAATTATCGTCTTTATGTACCATATAATGTTTGATAAAATTGGCAATTTTTAGTATTAAGGTCTGAAAATTTTACTTAAGCATACTTACATATCACTTAACATCATATCAAAATATTAGAATAATCTCTAATCTCAATTTTTTTGTTATAGCTGTTTTAAATTTTTAAATTTCAGTAAAATCAATATTTAAAATTTAAAATTTAAATATGGATTTTTCTTATTATATTTCAATATTTTATAATAATGTTAAATAAAATTGACAAATATTATTTAAAAATTTTGAAAATTTAATTTAAGCTGAAATACATTTTACTTAACTCGGTTCCAATTAATTGTGAATTATTACATTTACGGTTATTTTTTATAGCTGTTTAAAGTATCAAAAAGAAGAGCTGATACTCCTGCCGCATGGGATACAGGTGTGCGAATCATAGCGTTTAATTTTAATTAGATTTGAATGCAATGATAAACTATTGCATTTGGAAAAACTATTTTTAGGGAAATTCTGTTAGATATAGTCATATAAGGTGACAAGGGATTTTATGAGCATTTATATAGAACTTAGAGACTTTAAAATTATATAGGGTGTTCATTTTTGAACTATTATTGTTATAAAATTTTGCGTTTTAAATATTTAATAAAAAATGTCAATATTTTAAAAAATACCTACATTATAATCTGACTGAACTTCGCTCAGAATCGTTTTTTCGAAAGCAATGGTTTATTAAAATTGCATTCAAATTCTAATTAAAATTAAACGCTCTGATTCGCACAACTGTATTCCATGCGGCAGGAGTATCAGCTCTTCTTTTTATCATTTGAAACCACACATACTCGTATATACGTATAACACAATATACGTATATTAGTAATTAATTATAAATTATAAATTTATATACATTTGATAATTTTATATCTTTTAATTTTTTGATGGGCACCTGTCAACATAATCCAAATACAATAACAATTTGTTAATCGACAACAAATAGTTTTTCACAACTATTAAAACTAGGTTTAGTTAGTATAGTTCTTAAATCATCCGAAATACTTTTAAAATGACAATTCTATAGTAATAATTTTAGATTCTGAGCGAAGCGAAGAATGTATTGGTTTTACAATGATGTGAGATTTTTTTTTTTTTTTTTTTTTTTATTTTTATTCTGAAGACATTTTTACTACCCGAAATAATGCTCCGATTATCACGAATAGGGTATGTTTCCGGTAGCAAAGTGGATCTAGTTGGTACTTTATTTAGGTCATTTTTCGAATTTCTCAAAATTGACCCTAAGCGGTAGAAAAAACTTCGAAAAAATGACAAAAAAGCGGCAAATTTTTCACGTGTTCATATAGCTATTATACATATGTGGTAAAATTTTGGAACCGTTATGTTAATTTTTCTACAAAATATAGGACTTTGAATATTTCGTAAAATTCACGTTTTTACGTATATAATGTTTGATAAAATTGTCAATTTTGGGTATTTTGGTCTGAAAATTTTACTCAAGTATACTTACATATTACTTAACATCATACTAAAATATTATAAAAATCCATTGTCAAAATTTTTTTTTATAGCCGTTTTAAGTTGATATTTTTAGGAAAACGAAAATCTTAGAATCCATACATATAAATAAATATTCTGAAAACACTTTTACTACCCGAAATAATGCTTCGATTTTCACGAATAGCGAGTTTCAGATGTAAAAGTGTTTTCAGAATATTTATTTATATGTATGGATTCTAAGATTTTCGTTTTCCTAAAAATATCAACTTAAAACGGCTATAAAAAAAAATTTTGACAATGGATTTTTATAATATTTTAGTATGATGTTAAGTAATATGTAAGTATACTTCAGTAAAATTTTCAGACTAAAATACCCAAAATTGACAATTTTATCACACATTATATACGTAAAAACGTGAATTTTACGAAATATTCAAAGTCCTATATTTTGGAGAAAAATTAATGTAACGGTTCCAAAATTGTACCACATATATATAGTAGCTATATAAATACCCCCCCCAAAAAAAAATTTCAGGTCTCTATCTTAAAAATTGCCTGAGTTATCGTGAAATATAGAAATCGAATTCGTCGAAATTTCATTTTTCGCGAAAAATCCAGTTTTTTCGTCATTTTTTCGCCGTTTTTTCTACCGCATAGCGTCAATTTTGAGAAATTCAAAAAATGACCTAAGTAAAGTACCAACTACATCCACTTTGCTACCGGAAACATACCCTATTCGAGCATTATTTCGGGTAGTATATTTGTACACAGACATAAAAAAAAAAAAAAAAAATAATCACACATCATTGTAAAACCAATACATTCTTCGCTTCGCTCAGAATCTAATAATATTAAGGAATTAAGGAATGTGTCAATATTTTAAACACGATTTTAAATACAGACGTCAAGAAAAAACGATTAAATATTTACATCAAAAATAAAATGTTTTTTCTCTCATTTAATAATAAAACTTTTATTGATTGAAATATACTACCTTCTACCTAAGACGTCATAATCAATTATAAATAGGTAAATAATAGGTACAAAATAGGTATAATAGGTATAATAGGTAATAATAGGTGGTAATATTATAAAATCAATTAACATCAACGAAGAAAATATAATACCTATTATAGTAAAAAAATGTAAACACAATAAAAAAATAAAATAAAAATGTTTCGTTGAATATCAATAATTGAATTAACTGTCGCATATAAAAAAAGCCAATTCTGAGAATTCGAAAGAAATTTATATATATATATACCTACCAATGAGAAATAAATATAAGTAAGTATATAAGTAATTAAGTACATTAAATTTAAATATAACAATATATTTAATAGCATAATGATAATGTTACCGCAGCAATATGAATAGTTTAAACATTATGCATAATATACGAGGCATTAAAATGTATAATGTAGGTAATACGTTAGGTACGTAGGTAGTATTGTATGACTTTAGCTAAAGTCAAAAATATTTTGTTTTATTTATCTAAGTTTTTTAATGTTTATTGCCAAAAAATTATTTAAAATGCTTGAACACGTTCAGGCAAATTATAAAATATAAAATTTGGTAAACATATTCTTATAAGTACTCACTGAATTATTCAAAACGTTTATAATTATGCACACATTATAAATCACATTGCCGGCTAACCGGTAACGTATATAAATATATAATTGTTATTGTTTTTATTTAATAAAATATGGATTTTATATTTTTATGCACTTCGACGTATACATGACGCTCCTTTTTGAGAAGTCACAAAATATAAAAACACATAGAAGCTTGATTAGTATTTTAACGATGAATTTTAAAAGAAATTCTCAAAAAACAACTTTTTTTTTTATATTAAATAAAAGTAATTTTATTATTCTATTAAATAAATATTATGATCGACATATTTCCTTTTTTAATTCAACTTTTTGCAGCTTATCGATTATTCTTTTTTTCGTACTCATTTTGAATGTTAAATTTGTTAAATTGACAAATGGCAATAGTTAATTATTTATATTTATATAATATTTTAAACTTATAAACATATTAAATGTTGATTATTAGTTATATTACATTCAACACAATGGCCATTTTAAACTGGTTAAAAAATGTGTATTAAAAGATGTCGTTTAACATTGATTTTATTGACCTACTGCAGAGTCCGGGATAGATATTTATTATTATTAATACAATAATAATTACAATTTTATTAATAATAATTACAATTGAGTTAAACACATAATAATTATAAGCTATTATAGTGACTCTGAAATTCTGAATAACACTGAACATAATTATCTATTTACTTATAATATAATAATTTTATATTTATTATTAAATTATATATGAACACGATATACATACCATTCCATTACAAAATTTTAGTAGGTACAAAGAATGTGTAATATAATTTATTATATTATTATAATAGATTAGATACTTATAACTATAAGTTATAACAGTTATAACAGAATATTGGTGAGGTTTCTATACACACGTACGCTAAGTTCTTCTGTGTGTTTATTCAATTATTTATTTTTCGCTAATTATTTATTTATGAACTATACCAACGATAAATCATCGCATTCAAAAAAACGATTTTGAGTGGAGTTCAGTCAACAATATAGGTCAGGGGCTCCCAACCCCGCGTAGTATGCGTGTATACCACTAGTGGTACTTCGAAGGCTCATAAGTGGTTGACGAAGAAATTTTTGTATTTAATATCATTAAGTTTATTTGATATTAGCTAATTTTATAAATATCGATAACATGGATTTGTAATCGTAGCAATTTAGATTTTAAATAATGATAATTTTTATAACATTATCAATACAGTGCAGTTTTCTTATAATTTTAACGTTGGAGTTATTTATATTATATTTTATATATTATTATTTATTTTATAATATCAATTATATTTAGATTTAACTATATAAAAATTAAGATTTTTTTCTTTTATTAATATTAAAAATAAAAAATGTTAATAAATGAATGAATAATAAAAAAAATATATGTTAAAATAACGTGACTTCTAATAGAGTTTTAAATTATAGTGGTAAGTATATTTATCATAAAAGTGTCTAGTGGTAGTCTATGATAAAAAGGTTGGGAACCTTTGATATAGGTATTGATTAAAATAATTACATTTCATTAAAATTTAAAAACGCATAGATATTCATTTACATTTAGATTTCAACGTAAGAGTTCAAAAATTGTATCACATATATTAAGTAGTAAGTACATATTATATGAACACCCAATAACATTTTCAAGTCTCTAAGTTCAATATAATATATAAATGTCCATAAAATCTCTAAATGAGTCCCCTAAATGTCCATCATATATAGCAGAACTTCGCTCAAAATCGTTTTTTCGAATGCGATGATCATTGCATTCAAATTTTAATAAAAAAAATCAACACTTCCCTCTTTACAATTAGCTGTATCTTTTCCACAGCAGTAGGTATCAACTTTCTTTTTATAGTTTTAATAACTATGAAAGAAAAATGGTAAATGTAATTAATAAATATTAATTCAAAATAATTTGGAACAGGCCTTAGTAATATGTACTCGTATTTAAACTTCAATAAAATTTACAAATATTTTCAAACATTTTTGTCAATTTTATTTAACATTATTGTAAAATATTGAGAAATAATAATAATAATAATAATAATTTGTGTTTTGTGTCACATTATATCAGTATCTTGATTCAATACAACATATTTTGATAATTATTCGTAAATAAATATTTCAACTTATTTTTTGTTCGATGATTATATAATAATATTTTATTTTAATTCTTTTTTTTTTCTTTTTTTTTTTTGTTGCTACTATAATGACTAGGTATTCGTATACACATTATAAATCAATATGAGTTGACCTAACTCTTTTTTTACACATTAGTTATTATATAAGTGCAATAGCCGATACGTTTTTCGGACAATAATACAAATTCTTTATGCATTGCAGGAGTACTCGCACTCGGTATAACTTGACTACAATTTAATGTAATAGACCTACTATAGACATTTAGAAACATACTTTCATAATAAATACTTTAATTTAACTGAAAATTATCTATACAAAACACAAAATTATAAAAATATAAAATAATAAAACTTATTATTATGTCTCATTACATTTATTATAGTTTATACACACAACTCGACGCTTACTGTATACATTTTTAAGTTGTTTAGGGTGTAGATTTAAAAATTCTATCATAATTAATATATTTTATATTTTTATCTATTATTTTATTAAAATTCCTAGAGAGAAATATTTTTTAAAAAAAAAATCGTTTCCGAAATATTATATAAATGAAAATCAAAAGTACCTACCTACATTTATAATATAATAGGTAAATAATCAATATAAATTTTATTTTCAATAATATTTATTATTATATTATATTATATTTAATATTAACGTTTATTGATAATTATTTTCAATTTATTATTTTAATAATATCATAATATGATATATTAAATAATTTTTGTACGTCGTTAATGTAGAAGGAAAAAATATTGCTATATTACCTAAAAGTGTTTAAGAATATTAAGATCATTAAAAATTAAAATTAAATATTATTACCTTTCGTATTTCACCGTTGGCGTGATGATGTCTCTATATACTGTAGCCAATAACGTGTGTACGTAACCATTGAGTCCCCAAATTGCAGGTAAATATTTTTCTTTTACTACTGGCACATTGTTGATTAAAAATTGTTTAAAGTGTCCATCCTTGCAGAACAACATGGATGACTAGAATAAAAATACTAATTATTATCGGCTAAGCATCATCCTGATATTTAAAACTAAAAATAAATAGATTAATAATTCGAATACATTTTTCTTTCTAATTTATTTTGGATTTTTCAATCATTTTTGTATTCTAAAAATTGAAATATTCATATAATTATGAATATCACGCACTTTTACTAAATTTAGTACCTAGTTATTTACTTAATTTAAATAGATATTATAATTTTATCAAGTATAGATAAATATTAGAGGTAATTCTTTAAAATAATTATATACCTATACACGAAACATCTTTTTTTTTCTTTTTTTAAATTTAATTTTATATTTCAAACTTTAGGATATTTTGTAACTATACATCAATATTATAAATTATAATACATAAAACATAATAATTATTATAATGTACTATTATTCACGTTAACGATTTTTTTGTAATTATCGTAGAAATTTATGAACAAAATTGTACAAATTATTAACTGTCGATATTTATTTTCACTTTTAAAATTATTTTCAATTATAAATAACCAAATGTTAATTAAAATAATATTATATTATAAATATAATAACATGTATAAAATATAATTTTAAATTCTGAACGAAACGAGGAATAATATACCTAATATCAATTGTATAATATATTATATACCAACCTATATTTTTATTTAATATGTTATTTTGTTGGTTAATGGTAATAAAAATGATCTGATTGCTATTAGGTATGTGTGTTCAGTAAAAAATCTCGTTTAGTTATAGTACTATATACAAATAATATTCTTATGTGTGCTGTGGAAAAAACTACTTAAAAATTACGAAAATTCGCAAAATAAGTTTGAAATTTTTTATATTTTATTTTATATAAACTTTTCAATATAATAACTTAATTATAAAATTATAAAAATATTTAAAATAATGTTTTGCTCAAAATTGTTTCTTAATAATTATAATAATTATAATCTAATACTGCAATGTACAAATAATAACTTATTCTTCCACCACTATGATAAAATTCATTATCCACGCCTAATACGAACACCTATTATAACTAGTACACTATTTAAAGTTGTAACTTTTACCCAATAAAAAAAAAATGGTCATTGTAAATTTCTAGGAATATATCATATCTCAACATTTGATCACTTCAATAATAATAATTCTAATCGCTAATATATAATATTCTTACGCTAATTAAAATAACTATATAATATAAATGTATATAATTTATTAATTTATTACGAATAAAAAATTTAAAAATCATTGTACGATTACAATGAAAAGGTATCTGTAATTCGCAGTCATTCATGTAATATAATTAGGTAATATAATTATCTGATCTTTATATATTAGATATATTATCATTAATGATTCAGATATTTTATGACTATTGATTTTAAATGTAAAAAATAAATAAACGATATATTTTAAATAAATATGTTAATAATAAAATCTGCAATAATACCAGCTGGAAAAATAATAAATACAAAAAAATCATATGGCTATAATAAATTAATATTAATTTATTAATATTTAATAATATTATATATGCATAATTATAACTTAAAGGTTATAATATTTTTTTAACCAAATATTTAACGAATAATCTTTTAAAACTCATATTATATTAACAAAATGTCTATTTATTTTATTTATACACATACGGATTCCTAATAGGTATAGATATTGATTATTATGATTTATGACATATTATAATTTATAATAATTATTATTAAATATATTGAATGATAAATACCAATTTATCGTTCAAAAGTAATATATAATCAAAAGTATTTAAAGTATTTGATTTTAAATATAAAACACTTGTGAAAAATATTTAAAATACTTTTTCAAATATATATTTTTCAAAACTATTTAAAATATGTACCTGAATACTAAAATAAGTATTTGAATTTAAATATTTCTATTCAAATAATTTACAAAATTGGTGAGTTGTTAAATTAGACGGTACTGCAAATAAAATGTATTTTGAGAATAAATATCGATTTCCTATTTGAACTTTTTCATTAAATTCTTACTCATGATTTCCACGGTTGCTTTTTTGAATAATATAAAAGTATAAAATTTAATTTAATATTTTAAGTAAAATGTTCATGAAACGAAATATTATGTTCATCATGAAATTTCACATAGTATCATCCATTAAAAATTTGTTTATTTACAATAAAATTCCATCACCCAATTATAAAAATCCGTTAGCTTAAAGATTTATTAAAATATTTTGTCTATTAACATACCGATCGAAAACAATATATTTTTAAATAATTTTTATTTTATAAATACCTATGTGTTACAATTAATGGTAAAAACTTAAACTGTGAAACATTGTTTAATTGTTGTTTAATAAACGCGATTATAATCAGAAGGGGAAGAATAAAATTAATCTGAAATAGAAATTGGCGTGTGGAATTAACTGAAACTTGATTTAGGTCAATATTATAGTGTAATGTTTATTATTTTATACTCGTATTATAATCGTATACAAAGGCTGTTAATTGGTTAGATTATTTATTTATTTTTTTTTTATTTTTAAAGAAAAAACATTGCACTATAAGAGTTTTCTTTATATAATAAAGTACTTTTGCACCTTGCACACTAGACTGAGGTTTTTATCAGATTTAAACTTAACCAGATAGGTACAAACCATACTTATAAAATAAAAAAAATAAGGCGATTATAAATAAAATAAATCGTACGTACAATATATTTGCACGAAGCTATTATATTTATTGTATATTCAGACTTTATAATTTTAACGATTATTTCAACTGATTTATAAAACAAAAATTATTTTATTAAAAATTAATTTTCAATATAAAAACCCGAACGTAATATGTTTTGAGCAGTTCAAAATATACATAACGCGTATTATAATAGTTCAGAAAAGAAAGAAAATATTATATATCGAGGGTACGTATGTGGTAGGTATGTACCTGTATAGAATTATTGGATTTACGGAAAATGTTTAGGTTGAGATCGTGTACAATAAAATATATTGTTTAATATAAGCTGTTATGAAAAATAAAATACGAATACCAATCGTGCGTCGTTAATATTAATTAATTTATTATAATTTATAATTATGCATATAGGAAAACAATTAAAAATTACGGTCAATTATTGTATTAATATGTAATTGACTTTTCAATCGTGTGAATAGTTTTCGATTGAAAAAAACTTAATCACTGCTAACAAATCGTTACGCAGGAAATTGCCTATTTTTTAATATTATACTCGTACCTAAAAAGTAAAATTTTTTTCTAAATAGAAAATATTCTTGATTTTTCATATAAAATTAAATGTGAAAGTTTACAATAAAGAACGATAATTATACCTATTATAATAATAATAATATAATACGTCTTATTCAATATAATATGTTCCGTTGTGTTTTAATTGAAACCAAAAATCAATAACACACACCAATATATTCATATAATATCATGCGTATTTATTACATGCCTATAATGTAATCGACATTATTATACCTACTGAAATCGTTAAAGAAAAAAACAATGTTATATGGGTACATTTTTTTCCTTTTTTCCGGCCTACACGACGAACACGCCCCGCAACGAAATCCCAATATTATATTATACCGAGTACTGACCTTTGTTTTAAAGGCCAAAAAATAGCTGGCGATGACGAGCGTCACGGCGGCCAGTACGTAAGTCAACGGAACAGTGTTCCGGGCGAGCTCCGCAATCAATAGCCGATCCATGTTTGAACGAGACCGCCGCCGCGCCGTCACGCGTTTTGAGCTTTTAGCCGCGCTAGTTGTTCCGCGAGCTATATTATTATTACGGTTCGTATACCGACGCGCGGGGCGACAAAAACGCGACTACGCGAATATTCCGCCGGTGAACGGTGGGTCGAATTTCATTTTCGACGCGCCGTGCGGTTTATCCGCCCTTCCCTTACCCTCACCGCAAGCCGCAACCCGTAGATTTACGGCCGACAGATTTTGGTATAGTGTTTCTATTAATTAAAATTATATTATAATATTAAACATAATATTATGGTATGGTAGGTAGATATATATAATAATATAATGTAGTTGCAAATTGCAATCATAATATATACGTGGTAAATATTTTTATTTTTTTATATAATATTGTATATATAGCATATAGGTACAGCATAAAGGTAGGATATTATTACAGCATAAAGGTAGGATATTATAATCATTCGAAAGTTAATGATTAAACAATAAATAAATAGGTAGGTACGAGTTCTTATTTATTGTTGAAGTATTAACTTGAGGATAATACCTGTATATTTAATTAAATAAAAATCCAAAACCACAAAAAATTTACTTTTATTTAGCAAATACGTGTTTCGATAACAATAAGTTACCATCATCAGTATAAAACACAAACTGTGTTTATTACGCTTAAATACATTAGCATAAATTGAGCTTATTTTTTGCTTAATTAAAAGTAATTTTTTTGTGGATTTGGGTTTTTATTTATTTAAAGGTAGGTACATATTTTATTACTACATTAGGTTAGATTTATTATTAAATACGTCATTTAAACATCATTTAATCAAAAACGCGTTTTTTTTTTTTTATAGTTCGAACTCAATAAATATTATAAAAAATCAGTTTTAATAACAAAATTATATTGATCTATTTATATTATCGTATTTTCGGAATTTAGGTACCTCGTACCGTCGTACCTATAAACACAAATGTATAATAATAATAAATGTATTATTTGTGTAGGTAGTATAATTAAATTAAATGTAATAAAAAAAAAATTTCATTAAATAATAAAAAAAAATGAATAAAGTAAATAAAACATCAAAAAACTAAAACACGTATTACTTGACATAATATATACACGTAAGGTCTGCAGATATAATTTTAAGCGAATCATAAATTTTTGAAATAAATAATAATGTTTAAATTAATTTAGTAACACATAATTTATTCGTTAACAAATTCTGACATTGTAATTTTAATATGTCTTTTCTTTTTTATATATCCAACTAAAATAAAATATATGTAACTACCTAATTATACTCGCAGTTGTTGATGAATAACATAGCCTGCAACGCATAAACACGCGCAATCACAAAGGCACTAAACCTTAAAGCATCGTTTCTCAACCTATTTATAGTTGCGACTTACGACCCCCAAAATAGGTATAAAATATGGTCAATCACTTTGCGACCCCCCTATATTAAGTACAAATTTGAACAATAAAAATGTTATATCATTATTCAAATGGAATGTACCTACGACTACGACCTACCATTTTAAATATCAATTTATGAATACCATAATGTAGTAGGTAATTTAATTTAAACTTATCACAATCATAGGCGCAACTAGAGCCTAAATATTTGGGGTGCTAAAATTATGTAACAAAAAAAAAACCACCAAATGCTATTTCCCAATTATTTATGAATCACTATAACAATTTTAAAATTAAACATATTTTATTATCCTAATAAGTAGACATTTACATTTTATATTTTTTCTAGGTTTCATGCAGTATTATCAATTTATAATATTCATAGATTACAATATTATAAGACATTTGAACAAAATAGTTCTAATTTCTAAATAAAACTTTAAAACTTAAAATTGACAGTATTTTAATGTAATTATTATAGTTAGGCCTAAAGAAAACAAGGGGTGCTAAATTATAACTCAGGGGTGCTAAAGACCCTCTTGCGCCCTCCTAGTTGCGCCACTGATCACAATACAATAAACGTTATAAATTTATAATGTTATATGTTTCGTGTGGTTGGGAAATCCATTGACGGTAGAGTGCCCATATTGACAAAATATCTACATTTAATTGATTGATTATTATTGTTATATTATTTTATTTTGTGTTATGATTTTATGTATCGAATAATTTTACGTGCACCCATGACAGTGTCAGTCGCACGTCGTTCATTTTGTAAAACTCTGATATTGTATTTAAGTAAATCAGCGTTTTATTATTTTTGATTTACGCGACCCCTAGTCGAGGTGATCGCGACCCCCAGGTTGAGAAAAGCTGCCTTAAAGAATGGAACTACGATAATCATTTACCCACATTTCCCTGCATGTACATTGAAATTTAAAATTTAATATGTAATTAGAAATGGACAATTACTATACGATAATAATATTATAAATATAAAATATAGACAAAAACCATAAATTAATAATAGAACTTCGATAAAAAATTTTCCCATGGTGCACCTAGCGCCTAGCCCCTGCTAATTACAGTTATATCTTATATGTTTTATATAATTATAAAAAGAAAATTCCATCTTAAGTTGTTCTTGATCTTTATCACTCAGTGTTTCAGAGTTCAGACATTTAGGTAAAACACTAGAACTTAAGTCAGATTCATAATCAGCAAGTATAACTTGATTGTTTTGTATTGCTTTTGCTATTTTAAATTTTTAACCTAACGTTAAATTAGAAGGATGACGAACACGACTGACAAATGGTAATCCATGACTACTCTGATAACGAATTATTGATATATTGATAACGTTATTGTGACGAGAAGAAAATTTAAAAATGTAGTATTTAATAGTAATTATTGTTATACGAGATTAATATTTTATTCTAGTCTTTACTACTTACTATGATGTCTGTGTTCTAAATTGTTTTAAATAAAAATACTGTTATTACACTATGGTTCGTGTTATAACAGCTTATAATTTCGAAGGTCAGAAAGTAGATACATGCTCTGATCCTGTTGCTTTTACATCGGCTCCTCCGAATAGGTAACATAAATTGTGTTTTAAATTTTGTGTGTAATAATGTGTTTACTCTTAAGTAAGATGACCAATTAAAAAAATATTTTTTCACAAATGTTGTTTATACATTTTAAGACTATTAATTGCATTGGCATATCATGCAATTGAAGTTCGAGATCTTTCAGAAGAATGTAAACCAACCTATACGATTCCCACCGTTGATCAAGTGACCCAGCTGTTTTATTGTACTTCTGGTAATTATATTGTCACTCTAGAAACGAAACATAGTAGATCTGGGGTAGATTTATTATATCCAAGAGTTTATTGCAACTGGGAGCAGTGCAGTCATGGGATGCCACCATTACGAGCCAGGATAGCCGGTCGTGTCACTCCTACAGGTTCACAAATTGGAGACAATGCATTGGATATGATTGAAATTCCATTTAAATCTACAACTATAAATTCATTTGCCTGTTGTCAGGTAATACAAAGTAATGTCTTGTGTGTTTGAATATTTATAAAATAATATTTTTTGCTATGGCGTATTTTAAATGTTTTGCCTATGATTAATACAAACCTACTTATTTATTACAGTCCCTAATTGATTTTTATTTATTCAAAAAGTACCTATGTCTATTATTAATTAAAATGTAATATTAAGTTTTAGTTTATTTATTAATAATTTACAGGCCAAACATTATGAATACAAAAATAGTAAATACAATATATGTATATATAATATATATATATATACGTATATATATAATAGATTAATAGAAATACTAAACAAATATATACAAAAATTTATAAAATAATTATTAAACTAAAAAGGGAGGTCTGCAGTGGCAAATGACATAAGACATGACATTCATTGTCTAATTTGTCATATAATATTGGATATAATGTATTGGAGAATATGGAAAAAAATGAGCAATAGAATATATCAGAACTTTAAAGTTAATAAAATGATAAAAGGACCTTTTAAGGAAAGTTTATAATGTTTGAAATTAGGTTTAAATTTAGAAATTTCAATTTGTGAAACATTCATTTATGATCAGTTTAGATAACTAACTATATTATTGTATGTAAAATAAATTACACTATTTCAAAATTTAATAAATATTCTTTGACAAATATATTTAAATATATATATATATATATATATATTATATATTTATATAGTCAATTAAAATATAATTATTACAACTTACAGGAAACAGGAAATATTATCATTGCATCTAAGTCTATACTCAGTATTTATAGAATGGTAATAAAAACACATGACATATCTCGATTACGTTTTTTGGACTTCGATACATGGCCAATAGTAATAGAACTTAAGTTTAATATCTGTAATTTACAAATAGAACAGGACATTGTAGCTGTATATGGAGAAAAGAGAATTCAAGTATTTCAAATTCTTAAAGGTATAAGACAAAATCTTGGTAGTTACTTAAAAGAAAATAATATGACACTGACAGAAATTTAATATATTTTATTATTGATTATAACTAGATACTAAAAATATATCAGATTGGAGTTCTACTAATAATTCTATTAAAGCTAATTATATTCAAGAAATTAATGAGCAGCCTGAAGTTTTCCCTTCAGGGCCTATTGATTTAAATCAATTATTAAAATCTAAGAATGATACTTATCTTAGACAACTTTTTAGTCCAAAATGTTTTCCAATTTTAATGAAAACTCCTGGATTTTATGATAGTACATTTGTAGAACAAGAAGAAAATGCTCCATTTAATATAATTAATCTACCTATCACCATGAATGAAATCGAAGAAAATAATGTATGCACCTGATTATCATTTTAAGAATAATACCTGTTTATTATAAATTTTAATATTAATATATTTTTTTTTAGTTTTTACTCTCAGTAATAATCGACAATTATTGTTTATATCATTAAATAAGCTAAAAAAAAATGTTTAATAAATGATTTATTATTATTAATAATTATGGCTCGGAATTCAATGCAAAGTTCATATTTTTTTGGTTGATCTTACACAATGCTTTCTAAGTACATAATTTGTTTCATATAATGAGGGTTTCAAAGCTACAAATTTTATTTTGCATTTTTTTGTATATTTTGACATTTTTTCATTTTTAGCATTATTGGGTCATTTTATTGGTTTTTAATGCATATTTCCTCAATATACAATAAAATTTAGCCTATATTCAAAATATTATCTAACGATAAATTATTGTTCAATGCAATGCTCAAAATGTAGTAAGTAAAATAGGCTTACTTAGAATTTTAATTTTACATAAATTTTAATATATATATATTGGTATGTTTAGAATGAATAATATTTCTCCAAAACGGCCAAAATATATGCATGTTAGCATTCGGTCATCATTTAAAATTTTCATTTTATTTTTTAATAAAATAATAAATAATAATTATATCTTATTTATAAATTACAAATTGAATAAAAAATATATCTGAGGTTTTAAGGTCATTTTTGTGGTAAAATGCATTTTTAAGGGCATTTTTAGAGCATATTTGTATGATTTTAAGTGCATTTAAATCCGGGCCGTATTAATAATATATTAATAAAAATTTGGTTTCTTCCTATAAACAATATACAATATAAATTTTATTACACGGCAAATTTTTAATGTATATTTATTATATATTTTTTAGCCATGGAATGAACCGATTTCTTGGAATATGAATTTGTTACTTCAACTTGAGATAGATATGAGTCGTTGTCATAATGTAAATGAATGTATAAAATTTGTACTACTTCACTTGATTTATAAACGACATGAAACATCTAGAGCTTTAGGTAGCTGACTAATCAAATAATAATTGCCAAGTATATAGTATTAACCTACTCATTTGTAAACTATATATATTTTTTTTTATTAATATTTGGTTTATGGTATCACATATGATCTGTCATATTTTTATGGTCTACTGCTATATTGACTATTACTACATTGTAGTCTGTTTAAATTAGTTTAAAATTTAATTTATAATAAAAATAATTAAATTTTAGTAAGTAATGACTAATGAGTATAATCACAATAAAAGTAGTTTTGGGTAGGCAAGTACTACACATGGTTGCATTCATCGTTCAAATATTTGACGTCATAGTTCTACAAATTGAAGATAATTCTCGATTTATTGTGCAAAACCATTTCTGATAGGTAACAAACAATGCTTACAATTTTAAAAATATGTTAAACAATCTGTCCCCTATGATATTAAATGTTGAATTTATATCTAAGACTTATTATAATATGTGAGTGTACTGAATTAATTGAAAATTAAAAGTAAATCAATTATGACAGTCAAAAACAAATAGATCACTTACGACACCATTGCCATATTTAAATAAAAAGTGTATAATAATAATAGTAATAAACTATAACTAATCCAATATAAATGTATATTGTATATATTTTAGAATGGAATTATCCTCGTTTCCGTACAGAAACTTATAATTATTTAACTTGTGTTAATTGCTTAATAAGTTTAAAAGAAGAAGCATTTGTTTATCATTCTCTTGTTGTTCATGAAAATAATAAAATTAAAGTTAGTATCATGATCAGAAAATTTCAAAATAATAATTTTATATTATAATATTAATAATAATTATAAATTTGATTTTAGATATCTCCTGCACAATGTATTACTGTTTATAATTTTACATCACCAGTTATTAACATTTTTATGGATCGATCAGTCTTGCACGTATTAACTACATCTAGTCTAGAAACATATACAATTAGATTCTTTCCTTCATCGAGTCCTTCTCCGGTATATTATATTTATTGGAATAAATTAGTTATTTATGTTTTAATAGTAAAAACAATTACAATTTTGATATTTAAAATTTTTTTTTTTTTGTATATTTATTTTTAGTCACAAATTTTATCTGAACGTGTCACATTAATAGGTCATAAACCATTCTTGGGTATTGTAAACATGGTACTTATAGAAAATAAATTAGTCATTTTCACTTCTGCTAATTTAAATCATGATAATAAGTAAGCATAAAGGAAGGTATCCACATAATTCTTTACTATTTCAATTAAATGTATCTTGTATATTATTTACCTACAACTAGGGTAAATAATAGTTGGACACTGTACATGTTAATGCTACCTTCACCTAATAGTATTTGTAAAGTTCTTACATTTAAAGCAAGGATTGCTAGATTCAAAACCCCTAATAAGTATATTCATTTAATGAAAGAAGCCTTAAATATATCTGATACTGTAGAAAACTATATATACCATGGTTGTGGTACTGCACGACTGGGTAATGACAATTTTAAAAAGTTTTGTTGTCTGGTAGCTGATCACTATTTTTTGTGAGTTAACAAATTTATTGTATGTAGAATGAAATCAGTAATTATAATTAAAATTTATTTTTAGGCATGAAAAATATGGTTGGGAATGGTCATACAAACTCTATGAAAAAGCAAATTTACTACCAATAGATGTATTTGTACGAATGAAACAAGCAGAAGATATGTACAAACGTGTAAATGATCAAAGAATTATTTCTATTTTAATATTTTATTTTATTACATAATAAAATGTATTATATTTTATGAATTCTAGGTGAAACACCCAGTGAACACATCTCCAGCAATTAAATTCTATATTCGTTTATGGATACATGATCATGCTGAGCAAACTGATTTAAAAACGTTAGTGTATGGTATAAAAATGGCAGAAAAAAGTTGTGATTTACTATATGTTGCTGAACTTGTGCTATCTGAGGAATCTATTAGAAAATTACCACTAAATAATGCCATTAATCATATAAAAAAAAATTTAGAAAATGGGTACGTATATATATTTTTTTTAATTTTCTAGTTCTTGATGATTAGGTAGGTTTGGTATATTATAGTTAAAAAACAATTTTAAAATAATACCACATAATATTTTATTAAAAACCCAAATCACAAAATAGATACCTCATCATTAATTAAAATTGATGATTGCAATAATCATCAATTTATGTAAAATATTTTGCAATCATTAATCTTAAATAACGATTATTAAATGTCAATTTTATAATTTGGGTTTTTAATAAAATATAATATTACATACTTAATTTTATTAGAAAAAAGTATTTTTTTTTTTTTTTTTTTTTTTTTTTTAGAAAATTAGTAGGGGTTTTGGTTAATTTTGGGGTTAATTTCATTAATATTATAATAATTATTTATTTCACTCGCATAGTGACAGTGAACCATATAATGTCGTGTGCTGTAATTATTTCATTCATATTGTTATTAACATTAAAATGGTATAAAAAAATGGCACTTATTCAGTATGGTGTCTATTATGTGATACATTATTTTTCAATCTAAACTTAAATAATTATCTAAATCTAAATTCTAAATAAATAATTATAATGGTGATCAGTTTATCGTGTAGCCCACTAATTATTGTTCACACCAAACTTATCTTAATACAAAGTCCATAGTCAATTACAAAAGCTCAAAAATCTTAAACTGTCGCGGCATTATATACAAAATGTGTTAAATCAATTTTTTTGCCTTTCCAATTAATTTTAACACTAATGATGTTTTAATCACTGCAAAAATATGTAAAGATTTCTTTTTCCTTCTTCTTCTCTCTTCTTTCTCCAGCTTATAATCTATATAATAATTAAATATCTTATATTTCCCAATGATGGACTTTCATGACTAGATGATACTATGGACCATTAAACTGAGTATGTTTAGTCTAACATTATTGAATCCAAACCTCCACCACTAATTTTTATCCGAGCTGTCAATGTCTTTAATTCATTCTGTTAAAATATCAAAATTATAATGGTGAAGGTGATAAATTGTCGAACAAAAGTATAATCAACAGTGTGAAACTCTACTAGCACACTTAATTCCTACCATTCAGTTATATCTCCAATGAAGTTAAGCTGATTTCCATACCTTTTAACTAAAACATAAAAGAATCATTTAGAGTGGTGATAAAAAATCTCCATTACACAACTCCACCAGAAAAAATAAAAAAAATACTAAATATTTGGACACATATTATTTATACTCAAAATAATATAATAAAATTAAAATACTAATGTTTATTGACATATTATATATATTTATATTTTAATTTAGTTATGAATGGAGAGGAGCTTTGACATTTTCTTTGTTGTTTTTATATACATTATCCAATATTGAGATTAAAGATGTTTCATGTGTATATAATGAAGCTGATGAAATTTCAAATAAATCATTTATGCAATTTAGTAAAGTATATGCCAATTTACTATTTGAACAAGTATGTAATTTTATTTGAATGTAATTTGTATAAATTACTATAGTTAAAATTTTGTAATTACCAAAATTATTTTATATACATATGTAAGTCTAGTGTCCAGATCTATTAACTAATTGTACTATCTTAACGAGAAATTAATTTTAATATACAATTGTTTAAAGTTATTTTATAGGTCAAGTATTGACCACATAAAGTTTATACTTTATAGTGTATATTAATGCATACTTAGGAGTAAAGGCTGCAAAAAAGTCTTATTCACCAATATCCTAATAATCAATTTTAATTTTAAATTTGTAGGCATAAAAATTGTATTTAGTAATAAAGTAATTAAGTGAACTGTTTAAACCAGCGGTAATCACTACGATTGTAGAATGGGCCAAATGTAATTTTTGAAAATTATTTGCAGGCCGCATGCATTTTTAGTGATAATAATTAAAAATTTAAAAATTATAGATATATAATATATATATATATTGTTAGGAAAAGGTATTGTAGGAAAAAGTACATGAATGACACAGATGTTTTTCTTGGATTTATAATTATAATTTTAAATTTCAATTCATAGTTTCTGTCCAACTTGTATTTCAATACAAGTTTAAAATAGAAAGATAAAATAATAAGATAATAAGCGGCGCTCATTCTATTCACTTTTTATAGAATTTTGGATTTTAGAATGAACAATTTAATTTTAGTGCGGGCAGCACTAAAGTTGCTAAAGGGCCGCGTTGGGGACCGCTGGTTTAAACAAATATATTTTATTATTACCTATTACATTATGTAAATTAACAATGCTATAAAAGTATAAAGTATAGACAGTAATGTTAATATACTATTAATATATTGCATTATTGCTCTCAAATTCATTTTTCATTTTACTAGTATTCGTAGTTTGTGGTTTTATCATAACTTTATTAATTTTACAGGATTCTTCATTTTCTGATTTTTCTCTATTATTGATGCAAGAAACTCCTATATTAATTGCTTATGGCTTTGCTGATATTGTTGCTTCTAGTCAATCTATAAAATTACGGAAAGTTATTCAAGCATTCCAAAAATATATTGGATCTCACATTTACTCTACAAGTGTAACAGAAGTGTTTAGAAGATTTCTTGAATTACATTTTTCACGCTTTTATGATAATGATAAAAAACCAGATCTTAATAAAAAATATGTCTGTGACGCTATAAAAGTAGAATAATATTTTTTAAATTTAATGTAATGTTATTACATTAATATTTATTATTGATTTTAGATTCTATTTCGCCATTATTTAACAGACCTATCAAAACCAATTTCAGAAAATTGTATACAAACTTATAATAGAGACAAGAACAATATATACAATTCACAAATACCAGGTTATATACAAATGCTACCTTGTTACAATAGCAACAATGAAAATCTGATAAAATTACAAAGTCTGTTTTACACAAACTGGCTAACCAAAGATTTTATTGAAGACATAAAACAAGTATTACCTTTATTGAATAAGCCACCAATTAGTTTAGAAATTATGGCTTCAACAAATACAATGAAAACAACTGAAATAATTGTAGAGAAGTGTCCTCAAGCTATTCTAAAATACTCAATTGTTAGTTTTTTATGAGTATAAGTATATAATATTATATAATAACATATTTTCAATTTCACATATTAATTAATCTTAATATATTTATTTTCCAATAACTAAATAATTATTTAAATGAGCATTAAAAATTTAATTTAAATTATTAAAAAAAAAAAAAAAAAAACTATAAATGATATATGCAGTGAAAAAATAACCTGGAGGAAATTTATTCAATGAAAAATTCTAGGTACTAATTTATTGTTTAAAATAAAATACACATAATATATATAATATAATATGAATAATACAATTTTTTTTTTTTTTATAAAATTACCAATTTATTGTCATAGAATATAAATATAAAATAGTTAAACCATATCCATCAACAATTATACAAATACTTATAAATTCTTATTAATTGTATTTATATTGGAAATTACCAATTATTTACTAGATTATAAATAAATATAATACTATAACAAATTAACCGATTCACAGATTATATGCAGCTATTTGTATTATAAGTATAATATAATATTATAGCTAGGTATGTGATTCAAATTTAAAACACATAAAGTGTTACATATTTGTGATTAAGGTTATTTATTACTTTATTAGGATATTTTATCTTTTGGATAATTTTCCATCAGTTATTTTTTCCGTAAATATATCATACTGGATATTTATTTCAATATCCAATATTAATTTATCATGAAGTTATAAAATTTGTGGGTAAAATAAAGTATTTTAGTTTTTAAAATATGGTCATTCTGTTCTATAAAATATACTTTACCTATTATAAATATGCTTAATTTTCAGGATTGTTTAAAATCTACATCAGAATGGGAGCATATAATAAAATTATTAGAACAAAAATCAAAATCAGATGTTGATAATCAATCTAAGTACCATGAAGTCTTACATGGTAAATTAACAGCAAATTACTTTGTCTAATAATAATTAATAAATGTATATGTTTATATGTGGTTTTAGATTTACTGGAATATTTGTCACAAAATATGACTGTTGAAGAACTTTGTAGTATTCTACCAAATGATAACTCAACAAATATAAGTCACAATGAATATCAAACTTATATTATTACTTGTCGAAAAATTAATCAAGCAAATCAAATTAAGTCAATGGTTATGGCTACTGGTCAACAACTTTTAGCTTCTCTCAATTTCAAATAAATTATTTATATTTATTATAATATATAAAATCAAAAATTATATTTTTAGATGATTAGTGCACAAGTTTTCTACCTACATACATTTATTTATATCTATCAATCAGTGTATTTAACATTTGTACTGATACCAATATATAAAAATATATTTAAGCACGATAGTTGTTTGTTTTTAATATAATAAAATAATTTATCAATATGTTAATATATATTGATTTTTATTATGACTTAAAAAAAATGATTTTACTTACCTACATTATATTTTGTGGTAAAAATTAATATTGTAAATAACATTATAAATTGCAAAGAATTATTTTTGATATATATTTTTTTTTGGGGGGGGGGGGGGGGGTCCAAAATTTTATAGTATAACATTATTAATTAATCACAATATTATTTTTTCTGCTAATCGCCGATCGCCCGCATCGATAATGCTACTGATCATTGATAACAATGCATTATTGGAAGCATAATCTTAATAATCATAAATTCATATTATAGATATGTAGGTATAACTTAAATCAATAGTCAATTTGAAAACGACCATTTATTATTTTGAAAATATATTTCTATTAAAAATAATTTAAAAATTTGTAAAATATTTTTGGGATGGGGTCGGACCCCATGGACACCCCCATCGAATACGGCCTTGGTACCAATAACCTATTATTGTAGGTATAATTTAATATTACAACAATGCGTTAAACATAAATTAAACTACTTATTCACAAAATTAATTCTGTTAAAAAATCTCAAAGCATCTGAGTACCTAACCTGTAATGTTTAATTATTATTGAAACGATGAAACATATCTAAATATTAGTTAAATTATATTTATAATCCTCAATAATAAAGTTTTATATACCAAAATTAGTAAATTATTTTTTTAGAAATATTTCAAATGTATTTTGGAATTTTATATTTATTGCAAACGTAAAAAAATAAGTCTAGAAAAATAAAATAAAATCATAATATGAGTGTAGTTAAAATTTTATATTTTTTATTAATATATTTACTCTAAACATTGTTAAAATGTTTTTTATTAGGTCGTACGACAGTTTTCTTTGAATAAAAAAAATATATTTATTTGTTCAAGTGTTCATATTAGATATACAATTTTGGGGAATTATTATTTCGTTATTTGATAGATATATAAAAATTTTAATTTTGTTCATAACTAATCAAAGTACCTAAGTAAGGAAGATAATAACGTATAAAATAATATTATATAACCCTAATAATATTTGATAAGGTGTTTACAATAAGGGTAATGGTAAAATATATACCATTATATGTTATAGTATGTTATTACTTGGGTTTGGATTTATATGCATTAGATTTATTAAAAAAGACGATCTGAATAGCTGATACTCCTGCATTCCATTAATAATATCTATTTTGAATTTTATTGTTTCGCTCGCTCGCAAAATCGCGTTCACCGAGAACACACCGTTAAGCACCGTAACCACTAGCCAGGCATCGACAGCGAATTGGTGACCGCCGTTTTTTTTTTTTGTTTTTGTTTTTTATGTCTGATGTCAGCATATCAAAATATTAGAAAAATCCATAGTCTCAATTTTTTTATAGCTGTTTAAAGTTGATACCTATTTTTAGTTTATTTGTTTTTATGTCTGAAGACACTTTTACCCTACCTTAAATAATGCTCCGATTTTCATGAACAGCATATGTTTCTGGTTGGAAAGTGGATGTTCTTAGTACTTTATTTAGGTCATTTTATCGAATTTCTCAAAATTAACCCTAAGCGTTAGAGAAAACGGCAATATATTAATCAATACCTACATTATCTGACTGAACTTCGCTCAGAATCGTTCTTTCGAATGCAATGGTTTATCATTGCATTCAAATTCTAATTAAAATTAAATAGGTACTATGATTTGCACACCTATACCCCTGCGGCAGGAGTATCAGATCTTTTTTTTTTTTAATTTATAATAGGTATTCAATTTTCTTCTTTTATTAACCACCACCGCTAAAATATACCATAAAACATGCATTTTAGGTATTTATTGTTGAAATATGCAATATGTATTTTATTCTAAATATGCAAAAGTATGTGAAATAAAATAAGCACCATTTGTTTCATCATGACATAATTCGTGGACGTTTCAAATAAAAGCAGTAATCAGAAAATTATTTATTAGGTACTAATTATTAAATTATTTATATACGAGTACGTAACATTTAATATCAAAAGGCAAAACGAAAAAGTTATGTAGGTATATTTCTGCAAACGATTATTATGAAAAACATAACTTTTTCTATTATACGATAAATAAATATATTTTAATGAGAACTGCTTGTAATTATATTTACATATTTTATATAATATACCATCGTAATACAGTTTTGAAACGGTTACTTTGATTTTATGTATACGTACTGTACCTATGTCTGTATACATAATTTTATATTAGAGTATGATTGAAAAAGTTCAAAGAAAATTCCTCCGTCACGCTGCCTACAAATTTAATGTTCCCTGCCCCCCTCACGATTACACACCAATCCAATGCCTCTTTTCCCTAGAAAGTCTCGCTGACCGTAGTCACTCAGCAAACTTAGCATTTCTGTATAATCTTCTTTCCTCTAAAATTGACAGTCCCGAATCTCTTTCTCGTGTTTCATTTAATGTTCCCTGCCGCCGCACACGATCATCTGTTTCGTTCCACATACCTTCTTCTTCCTCTAATTACTTTCTTAACTCACCAATCAACCGTCTTATGCGCATTGCCAATACTGACCCTTCTTTCTCTCTCTAATATTGTGCTTTGTATTTCTCCGAGCTTATATTATTGCTCGTATTATTGTTTAATATTGTTTCTTTTTTTCTTTTTTTTATGTAATTTGTAGCATAGGATTCGTCCCGTATTTTAAAATTTAAAATATATAAATATATAAATAAATAAATAATAGGTGTATAAACTTTGAAAAGCAATATAATATGTATTTTATTGTATAATTATATACATTATACATATAATAATAAATTTTTGGAATAATATCATATCGTAGTTGATAGTCTACACCATAGACCTATAAACTAGTTTAACTATAAACTAGTTTATAGGTCTATGGTACCTAACCTAACCTATGGTAGTTTAACTATAAACTAGTTTATAGGTCTATGGTCTACACATTATAATTCCATTCCACGATCATTTCGTGATTCATCGATCACACTGTTATCATCTTCTGTATAATATATAAACAGTAGGTAAGCTAATAGACTGTGCTATCAACGTACAGCTCAAACCATTGGACGGATTGGGCCGAAATTTGGCACACAGATAGCTATTATGGCGTAGGCAATAGGCATCCACTAAGAAAGGATTTTTCAAAATTCAACCCCTAAGAGAGTTAAACGGGGTAAGGGATAAAAATTTAAAACCTTTTTTTTTTGTTCCGATTTTTTTAAAATTAAGTATAATACATACTTAGTAAAACATATAAACATTGTCTATAAATTTTATTAGTAAAAATAGAAAATATCACCAAGCCGAAATGAATCCTTAGTACTTATTAGAACTTAACCTATAAATGTGCACAGTACACGTCTGCAGTACACGACGCAGGTCACTCTTGAGAGTTGGTAGTTATTATTTTTATAATGTGAAAAACAGTTTTCTCAGTTTCCTCAGTTTTCTTTTATATTGATCTAATAAATAATAATAACATATTATACTATGAATTATAATAATACATTAATACGTAAAACGATTCAAAAACATACTATAGACATAAGACATAAGTAATATGAATGAATATATAGGCTATATTTTATTTCAAAGTGGTACCTAATCTACACACTACACCTGATAAAAAAAATTAAGATACCTACCCTTATTAATACACATTATGCCACCTAGCCAGGTTACATACCTAAATCTTTAAACTTAAACCCGCCAACGACGGGTAATTTAGATAGTTAATAATATATTTATTATAATATTGAGGATATACAACGGAACTATATCGAAAATTTGAGCACAAGTATGCCTACGCGACAATAATTTGATGTATAGTATGAATAGTATGATCCGGCTTATGGGAAAAAACTCTAAATCGTTTAATATATTATAAGATAATTAGATAACGGAGAGTCTTTGACCTTGAATAAGTCGATCGACCACGGTAGGTGCATGGCTATTTGCGTTTTAGCTACCTATATTAACAAGATTACATGTCGAAAAAGTATAACAGCAGTTTTGATGACTACCTATTGAATAGGTACATTTTGTTTTCATAGCCGTTTAGATTTTGCACTTTTTTTGCCTAATGTTAAAATTAAGAAAGAGCTGATACTCCTGCCGCACAGGATACAGGTGTGCGAACCATA